>PISX010017123.1:33589-44369 GCA_004024625.1 Mellivora capensis
ACCCATTAGGCCCATAGCTTCAGTCGTGTTAGCGGCTTTTCATTTCTTTTTTTTTTTTTTAAGATTTATTTATTTATTTATTTGACAGAGTGAGATCACAGTAGACAGAGAGGCAGGCAGAGAGAGAGAGGGGGAAGCAGGCTCCCTGCTGAGCAGAGAGCCCGATGCAGGACTCGATCCCAGGACCCTGAGATCATGACCTGAGCCGAAGGCAGCGACTTAACCCACTGAGCCACCCAGGTGCCCTGCTTTTCATTTCTGATCCACAGAGATAATTATTGTATTGTTGAACCGATCTGTGCTTTTTTTTTTTGGTTTTCCATGTTTCTCTTTATCTAGCATTGCTCTGTTTCCAACAGAATGGAATATCAAAGTGTGAACTCACAGGACCATTATTGGATGGAAGTCAGCCATTCATTATTAAGAGTCTATCTTGAAATCACGGTTCAAATGACAAGAAATTCCCTTTCCATAGTAGCCTTAATATACCAACAAGACATCCATTCATTTCCTTTTCTGGCACTTTAAACTTTATTCTATTATGTAGAAATGTCAGTACTTTGACAACTCCATACTTTTGAATACTTTATTCCCTACTCCATTTTTCATCTGGTTAAGGCTTTCTCATCTTTTCTGATCCAATTCAAATGCCACCTCCACCATGAGGCCTTCCCTGACTTAGCAGTTAGCTCCTATAAGAATCTTATATTCATGCAGTGATCTTTATTTGTAGTCACTATAATAAATGATTCACATCTCCCAAAAATATTCATGATAAGTGCTGTTTCTATCTTCCATTCCACAAATGAGAAACCTCATCTCAGTATAGTTAAGTAACATCTCCTTAGATCAAATTTAACTAGTAGCAGAGCCAGGCCAGTTGGCTACTAAGTCTACTGTTTAACTCTATGTTACTTTGCTTATTTATTCTGTCTCCTATATTCCACAACACTTTCCTGATGCTCTGAAGTGGATATTATAAATTATCTGCTTATATATCTGTGTGGTACATACATGATGGTAACCCTACCCACTCAATGGTCCAACCCAGAACCTGTGAGTAAGCTCAGAAAGGCCCTTTCCCTTAGTTCACACATTTACACAATTACTGTCCCTGTTAATGGTGCTTCTTAACATTTTCAGATCTTTTATCAGCTCTGCAGTTGAATGGCTGCAACTCTGAAGATTCAATGACTGGCCAAGACTTTAAAGTAGAATTGATGTTCTTGAACATGTCCTGACTTCAAAATCTAGCACCTAGCCCTGTGTCTGACACACAGGGAGCACTCAATAAATGTTTACCAAAAGATTAACTATGTTTTGGGTCAATTTTTACTTCATATGATGCCTGACTAGTAGTCTTGGCACAAGTGGAGATTTAATAAATATCCAGAAAGCCATCGACTGCTTGATTACTCAGAGCTGAAAAATACCACCACTAAATAACACCAGCAGAGTTAAGCAGTGTAAGATTGCCCCAATACCTTCCTCACCCCCAAAGCCCCACATGCACAGACATAAGCTTCTGGTATTGATTGACACTCAATTTGAACTCACCTGAAGTGTTGACCCTTGCTATTTCCTTCTAGGTAAAACAAACTTGTGTTGACCAGATCTCTACTTTTATCTAAAATACCATTTCCTCAAAAACTATCGCAGCTTTCTCCAGCATCCTGTTTTAACCATATCTTCCAAATACTAAGAATCTAAAACCAGAGAAATAAGAATGCATGGGATGGAGGAGGGGGACTTGTAAGAGGGACGAAATTTTCCAGTGGCAGCTAACAAGACCCTACCCAGGAGTCTATTCCCCAGACAGCTGTCAGGCACTGCTCTGCTGGAAGTCCTACTTGGAACAGCAAATGTGTTTAACAGCCTCCGAGCTCTGATCTGTATGTCAGGCTTATGCACAACAGCGTTGGCAAAGCCATTTTAACACAGCATTATGTTCATGTAGCCTAAAAATCAAGCTGCCAAAATGTGAGCTCTTTTTAGTTGATCAAAAATGTGAAAAATAAATTCCTCACTTCAACCCTGAATATCCCCACATCCCTGAGACATACACCACAGGCATAGAGTTGGAGGAGCCGGCAGATTCCCATGGGGGCTGGAATCATTTCCAGGTGGTTCACCCCATACAGTGCACAACAACCAGGCAATACACGATGTGTACGTAATGAATGCGCAGCTTTCTTGTGAAGGAAACTCAATACTAGTTTGCTGTTAGACCAGCCATCTCACGGACGGCAGTCCAGGCTATAGAAGATAACACAGTCATAGCACCGGGAGTAAATGTCCCTTCACATTCAATGAGCCTGTCCTCATCAAGCACAAAAACTGAGCACAGTTACCATGATTTATATGAAGAGACTTTTGTTTCAGGAAAGTGTTCCCTTGACATTTGATTTAATTTTACTTTGCATTAATATATATTTATTATTAATTATTAAATATTTGTTAACATTTAATAAATTAATTCTATTTAAAATAATTCTTGAGAAATCACTGTCATCAAGTTTTTATCACAGATAAATCTGATCATTCCTTCTCCATGAAAGCCATCTCTGAAAGTAAGAATTCTCAGTAGCTTTAGGTAAAAGAATGTCGTATGACAGTAAAAGAGGCAGTCTGTCACATTCCCTCTGAGCCTCGTCATCTTTAAGTTAAGGCTGTTTTCCTTTCTTAACTATAATGTTGTCACTAAGATCTGAGAACAGAGAACTTTCTTAATTAAGCCTTTAGGATTCATATATACTAGTCGTTATTTGTTTATGTGTTTATTCATCTATTTCTTTATTTTAGTGAGACACTAATCATTAAAGAAAACTAAGCAATACTGATTTAGGGTAGGGGCACCTGGGTGGTTCAGTGGGTTAAAGCCTCTGCTTTCAGCTCGAGTCATGATCCCAGGGTCCTGGGGTCGAGCCCCACATCCAGCTCTCTGCTCAGCAGGGAGCCTGCTTCCCTTCCTCTCTCTGCCTGCCTCTCTGCCTACTTGTGATCTCTGTCTGTCAAATAAATAAATAAATAAATAAAATCTTAAAAAAAAAATACTGATTTAGGGTATAATACTTTCTTATCACCATACCGTGATGTATGGAAAGCCTTATAAATATCAAGGACTGCACAGAAGGATTCTTAGAGATGTTTAGGGATTGTACCAAATCTAATCATGATGTTGAAGATTTCCCAACAAGCTCTGACCTAGATCCTAAAGACGATTATGCTAATTCTTTCTTTCAGGCCACAGTTGGGTAAATTATGGCTTTGTTTATTCAACCACCAGTTATTGCACAATTACTTGGTGCCAAGGACCGGAGATTCAGTGGCTAGCAAGCTCTCACACAGCTTCCAGTCAAAGGCAGAAAAGAGGGAATCGAACAAGGATAATGAGGTCCACACGAAAGTGCTATTACCCAGAACTGGGAATTCAGGGGAGGTACCCCACACATTGAGAAAAACAAAGCCAGAAAGATGAAGACCTGAGCACAGGAGGGTCTAATACAGAGATGCAGGAGTGAGCGGGAAGGTGTGGACCCCAGAGTGTTGGGACATAACCACATTCAGAGTAGTGAAGTTACATCATGCAGGGCCTTGTAAATTATGCTTGAAACTCTAAGGTTTATCCAAAAGCCAATGGGAAGCCACTAAACAGATGTCAGCAGGCAAGTGGCACAATCAGATCTGTGTGTAAGAAAGTTCACTCTGGCTGTCGCACGGTGGGTCGGAGGGGGCAGGTGCAAAGGCAAGAAGCCCAGCAGGCAGAGGGAAGAGCAAGTATCATGTCTTCGAAGGTGGAGAACTATTAAGAAGGTAAAACTGACAGAACGTGGTGAGTTAATACCTTTGGTTCTATGTGAAGCTTTTGCTTTGAAAATTCTGCTGTTTCCTTCAGAGGAAAGAAGAGGCTACTATCAGATAACAAACAACTCAGCTTAATGGAAAAAACAAATGTTCTTCTACCACACACATCATAAAATTTCAAATTCTTAGAATTTAGTTTCTTGAGCAGTTTTACTAGGACCATTTACCATAGCAACCTCAGTAACTAGCAGGTAAGAATTTTAAAAAGTGTCTTTAAAGTGTTGCCCTCCCCCTGCACATGGCAAGCTCCTCATCAGAAGCAGCAAGCAGAGTGCTCAGCACACAGAGCACAATCAATGTTAGGTTAGTGGAAATGAAGTGTAATTCGGGATGTGATTAGGCCAAATGCGTCGAGCCTCCTGAAACTACCCAGCATAAAAATAGGTCTCCTGTGCTACATTTTATTTGGAGAACAAATGACAGCAGAAAATTGAACTAATTTTCTGAATGGAAATATAAAGTAGGGTAACCACTGAAAAGCAGCTAGAAGAAATGCTTAAGAGAGATGTTTAGCTATACCACCTAGACACTGATGACTATGAGATCAAAATAACAGGTAAATAGGCACACAAGGAAAGCTGAGCTGATTGAGTTACGTGGGGAAGATGGCTCAGGAAATGAAAAGACCCATAAATAGCCCGAGTTTCCACCAGTAAGGACAGAATCTACCTGCACCCAGGTCCTAGGAAAGCAGGTTACATATTACAGCAGTACTGGCTCCGGGTTGGAAATTATATGGGTGGTATGTTAGTCCTTCGCTTATCACATCTATAGCCTGTTCCAATAGCTAGGGTTTTACTTGCCTTAAGATGTAGAGATTTGAACTTATTTCAAATAATATTTCCATTTCCAGGTCCTACATAGTATAATGGTTTATACATGATAGAGTCAGGACAGGTAAACATTGAACATTAAATGAATGTTTGAATGAATGAATGAATGAATTCATTAAAGTGCTTAGGTGCTCTCTTATTATCTTAGTTTTCATTTCTTCTTAACATATATGAGGAACTCCTTACAGTTGGAACACTACATTCTTTCAGTAGGATAAGCAAACAGAATAAAAATTAAACCCTCCATTACTTTTCTCAACCATTCTAATTCTCCCTTTCCATTTCTTTGCTTCATATAACATATACACATGTACTTATAATCATATGCATTTTTTTTAATTTTATAAATTTTTAGGAATGTAAACTTTAGTGTTCCTAACTGACAAATCTGTGATGCCCACCTTCTTTTGCTCTTGACCACAGGACCTTCCTTTAACACCCGGTGCTATGTCTAACCCTGGCCAAGGCTCCCATTGCAGCTGGATTTATGCTCTTTGTTGTTCCTCTTCTTTATCTTCATCACGATTATTCACATTTCCATGATCAAACAACACCTACCCATTTGTGTCCAAGGGATCACATTTTCCTTTTCTGCAATTTTTAGATGGCAAATTTCCCAGGGTACATAACTGACTATAATTTGTGTGTTCATTTTTAGTTTTCTGCAGTCCTGTCTCCCAAAGTTTCTACCATTTTCATCACTAACAAGCTTTTCCTCCTCATTTAAAATTAACATCAGAATCAAAGGACTCTCATTGTTTTCTCTATTTCTGGGATATAAAAATGTTAACGAAGCAGAGAATTATTCAGCTTCCCTGCTTTTTAGTAAGCTGTCCCTTCCAGGAGCCATCTAGTTCAATTTCTCCATCACTATTCCTACAACCTGCCTTGATATCCATTTCCTAATTTGCATCGGGAAACCATGGCCATGTCCCCAATTTGGCAGGAAGTCCCTACTATATTCTTTCAACACCCCTCTTCTGATTTTGCTTTTGGCTCTACTCTTAGAACTTTATCCTATGCATCCATCATGAGGTCATTAGATTTGCCAAAAGATGCACATCATACAGCCCCACACTACCTCACACCACCTCTTTTTAGAAATATGTTATCTATATCAACTTTTTATTTTGCCTGATACCACCAGCGTCCTTGTCAAATAAAGGTAATATACTTCTTCAATTGACTTACCTAAATAGGCAAATTTATAGCTGTAAAATTATTTTTTTGAAAAAACCTACCATGTCAGTGTAATAATTGGCAGAATGTTTCCCATAGAGGTTGCATGAGAGTTTGCACTAATGCCACAGTTGACCTCAAACACAGAGATACACTACGTACCATATGTTAAAATCACAGTTATGTTTCTGATCTTTAAAGATTTTTATTTATTTATTTGACAGAGAGAGATCACAGTAGACAGAGAGGCAGGCGTGGGGGCGGGAAGCAGGCTCCCTGCTGAGCAGAGAGCCTGATGCGGGACTCGATCCCAGGACCCTGAGATCATGATCTGAGCTGAAGGCAGCAGCTTAACCCACTGAGCCACCCAGGCGCCCTGTTTCTGATCTTTAAAAGCAAATAGCTAGCAGTCTTAAATACTTTGCGATCATAAGAAACCCTGAAACTTCACCAAAGGATCATTTAATTCCAATATGGCTAAGGAAATAGAGGGCAATAAATAGCTACCCAAACTTAAGATCAACTTGTTTATTTTTCGTACTCATTCCTCAAAGTGACAATGAATATTTAAGTCCATGGTGTCCCAAAGGGTACTTACAAGAGCATTGCCATCAGTCGCCATGTATGCTGTCAAATTGTTAGAAACAAAAGCTAGAAGAGAAAAAAAGTTTTTAAGTTAAATGTGGAATTAAAGCATTCATAAAAGCATATATCTCTTTGACAGGGGGAAAAGCATTCCTATTTTGATTGATGAGTTTCACAATAATAGCAATTCATTAAATGGCCTTTTAACACAGAATTCAATAAGCCAATATCTAAAACTGAGTTCATAATATAAGCCAGAATTCATCTGTGCTTTGGCTAGTATCCTATAAGTCTACAGCAAGACATGCACATTATCTCCATACTTAATATTGTGTTCTATATAAACAAATATCTTTGAAAAATAAAACTATTTTCCTCTTTGTGTTGAACAACACAGTGTAAGATGTGGAAATATTTAATCCATTATTATTTTTCTGATTGTATTAACTGAACAATTTCAAAAATGTAACTAATCCCCATGCCTCAGAAGTCCCAACTTTAGTATGAAGATGAGCCCCTTTTGATGTATTGCACTTTGTAGTGGATTACCTGAAAGACAAGATGTTCTGTGGTTTCAAGAAAAGCAGATGAAAGTAAAAACTCGTATTTTCAGAATCTAACAAGCAAAGAAACTTGTTAAACATCCACCAGCCACTGAAACTCTTCCCAATGCAGAGAAACTTTCAATCTCATTCAGTGACACGAGACATAGATCCTTGATCTGTGTGAATTTATTCCTTATACCAACACTTCCCAAATCTCAAAGAATGGCTCCCCCATTTTAATGTCAAAAACATCATATCCACATTATATAGGTATGAATAAAACACTTATTTATAAAATACCAAGGAGAAAAACCACAATAAAAATTATTGATAAATTAATTGCTTATTTTTATTTATTTAAAAGAATAGACTAGGGACGCCTGGGTTGTTCAGTTGGTTATGTCTGCCTTCAGCTTGGGTCATGATCGCAAAGTCCCAGGATCCAGTCTCACATTGGGCTTCCTGCTCAGGGGGGAGTCTGCTTCTCCCTCTGCCCTTCACCCCACTCTCGCTCTCTCTCACTGTCTCTCTCAAATAAATATTAATTAATTAATTAATTAATAGACTGAAGCCTAAGTAAAAATCAAATCACAAGCTGGTGAAAATATCTGCAATATATACTTAATATGTAAGAATCAATTTTAAAATGGGCTGAAGACAAGAATAGATGCTTTTCCAAAGAAGACAGACATATGGCATGAAAAGTTGCTCAACATCACGGATCATCAGGGAAATGCAAATCAAAACCACAATGAGATATCACCTCACACCTGTCATAATGGCTAAAATCAACAACACAAGAAACAAAAGGCGTTGGCAAGGATGTAGAGAAAGGAGAACCCTGTACTTCTGGTAGAAATGCAAACTGCTGTAGCCACTCTGGAAAACAGTACAGAATTTCCTCAAAAAATTAAAAATAGAACTACCTTATTTACCCAAAGAATACAAAAATACTAATTCAAAGGGACACTTGCACCCCAATGTTATACAGTATTATCTACAATAACCAAATTATGGAAACAGCCCAAATGCCCATGAATGGATAAGGAAGATATGGTGTACACAACAGAATATTACTCAGCCCTCAAAGAGAATGACATCTTGCCATTTGCAACAACATGGATGGAACTAGAGTGTATTACCATAAGCAAAATAACTCAGAGAATGACAAATACCGTATGATTTCACTCATATGTGGAGCAACAAAACAAACAAGCAAAGGAGAAAAAAAAAGACACGGAGGTATAGCAAGCAACAGACTCTTAACTATAGAAACCAAACTGGTGGGGTGCCTGGGTGGCTCAGTGGGTTAAGCCTCTGCCTTCAGCTCAGGTCATGATCTCAGATTCCTGGGATCGAGTCCTGCATCGGGCTCTCTGCTGGGCAGGGAGCCTGCTTCCTCCTCTCTCTCTCTCTCTGCCTGCCTCTCTGCCTACTTGTGATCTCTCTCTGTCAAATAAATAAAATCTTAGGAAAAAAAAAAGAAACAAAACTGTGGTCACCAGAGGACAGGTGAGCAGGTGAGCGTGGAGATAGGTGAGAGGGGTGATGGGGATTATGGAGGGCACTTGTGGTGAGCACTGAGTGGTGTGTGGAAGTGCTGAATTACTATCTAGTACACCTGAAACCAATATAACACCATACATTAACTACCTGGAGCTAAAATAAAACCTTTTTTTTTAAAAGATTTTATTTATTTATTTGACAGAGGGAGAGAGATCACAAGTAGGCGGAGAGGCAGGCAGAGAGAGAAATGGAAGCAGGATGCGGGGCTGGATCCCAGGACCCTGAGACCACGACCTGAGCCGAAGGCAGGGGCTTAACCCACCAAGCCACCCAGGCACCCCTAAAATAAAACCTTTTAAAAAATCATAATAGAAAGAGTTCTTAGACACCAATAAGAAAATAACAGGCAAACTAATAGGAAAAACGAGTGAAATTTTTCAAAAATAAACATACAAATGACTAATGTGTAACCTCATTAGCAATAAAATAAGTACAAAATAAAAACAACATGATTCCATTTTTAATCTTCAAGATTAACACACACACAAAAGTTACATGATAGAAGCCACATTTAGTGGAGGTGTGCTGAAAAGAATGTGTTGTTGTTGGAACGTCAAATTCTTACAGCCTAGCTGGAGGGTGATTTTTCAAGATGATGATGATGACAATCAGTGACCACCATCGCTTCCTGAGTCTTTACTATCCGCTATCAACTATACTACACACTACCGTACCAAATAGCGCAGAGTTTTATAACATATGCTTAATGAGAAAGTAAGTTAAAAACATGGGCAGGGTGATCCCGTTCACTTTTTATCATGAAAATATAGGTTTATAGATGTAGTGAAAAGAAGGGCCATCTGTACCCCAATGTTCATAGCAGCAATGACCATAGTCACCAAACTGTGGAAACAGCCACGATGCCCTTCAACAGATGAATGGATAAAGAAGATATGGTCCTTATATACAATGGAGTATTATGCCTCCATCAGAAAGGATGAATACCCAACTTTTGTAGCAACATGGACGGGACTAGAAGAGATTGTGCTGAGTGAAATAAGTCAAGCAGAGAAAGTCAATTATCATATGGTTTCACTTACTTGTGGAGCATAAGGAAAACACAGAGGACATTGGGAGATGGAGAGGAGAAGTGAGTTGGGGGAATCAGAGGGGGAGACAAACCATGAGAGACTGTGGACTCTGAGAAACGAACTGAGGGTTTTGGAGGGGAGGGGAGTGGGGGTTGGGTGAGACTGGTGGTGGGTATTAAGGAGGGCACGTATTGCATGGAGCATTGGGTGTGGTGCATAAACAATGATTTTTGAAACACTTAAAAAAATAAATTAAATTAAAAATATATATAGGTTTATAGACATACATCCCATACATCAGTGGATTGGGGGAAAATGTCTAAAGATATTTACAGCAAAATGTGTAATCATCTATGAGAATTGGAATAACCAATAATGTATTGTTTGTTCCTGTATGTATGTATTTCCTACAATAAGTATTTATTTTTAAAATAAAAAATAAAGTAAAAATCTTAAAAATAAAATAAAAACTATTTTAAAATAAAAATAGCATTCTAATAAAATGCTATAATTCTTGGATCAGAAGGATAAACATTGTTAAAATGTCTATACTACCTAGAGCAATCTATACTTTTAATGCCATTCCCATCAAAATTCCGCCAGTATTTTTCAAAGAGCTGGAGCAAATAATCCTAAAATTTGTATGGAATCAGAAGAGACCCCCGAATCGCTAAGGAAATGTTGAAAAACAAAAATAAAACTCATTACCTGATTTCAAGCTTTACTACAAAGCTGTGATCACCAAGACAGCATGGTACTGGCATAAAAACAGACACATAGACCAACAGAACAGAGTAGAGAGCCCAGATATGGACCCTCAACTCTATGGTCAAATAATCTTCGACAAAGCAGGAAATAATATACAGTGGAAAAAAGACAGTCTCTTCAATAAATGGTGCTGGGAAAATTGGACAGCTATATGTAGAAGAATGAAACTCGACCATTCTCTTACACCGTACACAAAGATAAACTCGAAAGGGATAAAGGACCTCAATGTGAGACAGGAATCCATCAGAATCCTAGAGGAGAACATAGGCAGTAACCTCTTTGATATCAGCCACAGCAATTTCTTTCAAGATATGTCTCCAAAGGCAAAGGAAACAAAAGCAAAAATGAACTTTTGGGACTTCATCAAGATCAAAAGCTTCTGCACAGCAAAGGAAACAGTCAACAAAAC
>PISX010017124.1:0-44282 GCA_004024625.1 Mellivora capensis
TAAGTGACTCTTAATCTCACAAAACAAACTGAGGGTTGCTGGGGGGAGGGGGGTTGGGAAAGGGGGGTGGGTTAATGGACATTGGGGAGGGTATGTGCTATGGTTAGTGCTGTGAAGTGTGTAAACCTGGCGATTCACAGACATGTACCCCTGGGGATAAAAATACTTTATATGTTTATAAAAAATAAAAAAATTTATTTAAAAAAAAAGGGTTTTATTTCCCTTAAAACTTGTTGCCTATAAAAATTGGTGGATAGAAGCAAGATTACTCTCTTATAATCGAGATCTCTCTCTTATAAAGGGTGGAAAACTGGGTATTAATCCCCAGGTTCTTTCTTAAATAGTTATGATAGCCCTCTGTCATATGCTCAGCTCAATGCCCTTAAGCTTTTCTTGCTGAAGATATTTCAGGTGGCAATGTACAAGCTCCCTCACTTCCAGTGCCCACCTACTTTTTTTAAGTAAAAATTTACCTGACATTAATTTAATACATCTTAACACTTTAAAAGAAGGTGAATACACAAGCTCTAAGTTCTTACCATCCAAGATTTTTTTTTTATTTTTTTAAGTAGGCTCCATGTACAGCATGGAGTCCAATCCAGACTTGAACTCACGACCCTGAAATCAAGACCTGAGCTGAAATCAAGAGTCAGATGCTTAACTGACTGGAATGCCCAGGTGCCCCACATCCAAGGTTTTCTGAGGGAGAAATAGTTAATACATCAGTCTCAGTACCTGAGAATCTCCCCTCTGATGGCTTTCTGAATGTGGTTGTTGGGAGAGTATATGTTGCTTCTTTTTTCATAAATATGACCACCTAAGTATCCTTGCAAAGGAGTTCCACATGCCAGGGAATGCAGTCCTCAGGATCTTAGCTTCTTGAAATCAACCCCAGCGGTATTTTACAATCAATCTACTGCAAGTAGTTAACTTTCAAAATATTAAATATCTGTCATCTTTACCCTAAATTATCACAGTATGTTTTATATACTTATGTCACGTCATTTGAAACATCTTTAGTGGCAATGTAGAATGAAATAATCGCCAATCATTAGTTAATCCTGTAGTAGTGCACAACTTCTCTGGGCAAAAATATATACTGATCACCTCAAACACATAAGGGCCCCTTTGTCAAGGACCTCACAATACAGCAGAGAAGCAAGTCAGGAAACAAACACGTACACATTGTGATAAATGCTATGAAAGGAGGACATGACAAAAGTTGTGATGAGCAATTCTGAAAGAAACTACATGATAACATGACAGAAATTATGAAGAATAGTTAGCATTGATTTGAGAGTCAGGGAATGACTCTGAGGAAAAGGAATTTAATCTAAGACTTAAACCGTGGCAGTAGGCAGAGGCTAAAGAGAGTTCTAAGTAGATGTAATAACCTGACTTGGAAAAATTACACTGGCCACTGTGTGGAAGATGAGTCAGTGTCGGGGGTGTGTATTAGAAGAGGGGAAGGGACAGAATGGTTTATGAGCTATTTAATTAGTTGTTAAGTAGTAATTAGTAACTAATCTTTGATGCAAGGACTGTGGAGGTTCAGATTGAAACATGGCATCAGACAAGTAGAAGGGTGGTAGGCTTGAGTTATAGTTTGGATATAGAACCATTGGTACTTCCTGAGGGATTAAAGATACAGAAGAGGGAAATGTCAAGTTGATTTCAAACTAGCTTAAATAACTGCAGCTTTGCAGGTACTCTGGGCCCCAATGTAGAAACACAGGTAGAGATTCTGTGAGGTAAGAAATTCTCAGAGTTAAATCTTAAGCCTGAGATGCTTTTGAGCAGAGAGAAGAAGAAAAGAGGAGAGAAATGATTAAAAAGGAATATGGGAAAGGACCCATGACTAAATCTTCTTAATAATGAACGTGTATGATATGTAGAGTCAAAAAATAGACCGAAAGAAAAGTACAAATACATTATGCTTGAAGAAAAATGCCTCTAGCTGTTTCCAAATGCAGTTCCTCCCTTCAGTAATTATTGCTATGATTATTGCTTGGTAAAGTGAATATATTCTTTAAATATTTTATTTATTTATTTGACAGACAGAGATCACAAGTAGGTAGAGAGGCAGGCAGAGAGAGAGGGGGAAGCAGGCTCTCCGCTGAGCAGAGACCCCCAATGTGGGGCTCAATCCCAGGACCCTGAGATCATGACCTGAGCCAAAAGCTGAGGCTTAACCCACTGAGTCACCCAGGTGCCCCGGTAATGTGAATATTTTTAAGTAATTTTTCAGCGAAGGTAATTGCATGATATATTTTCTATCTTCTCATTTTGTAGAATTATCTTTCCACTGTTTTTTCATATAAATTACAGGTTAGTAGAAATATAAAATCTGGAGTCCATATAGTTTCTCCCAATGATTTTCCGTATATTGTCCTAGCAATTGATTGTATTGGTACAAAATGGAAATTTATAGATTAAATTGAATTTAATGCTTTTGCAGACAATTTGGCCTCCTTACGGCTTTTGAAGAAATGTTCTTAATAGTTTAAATAATACTTTACTCACAGTATCTTGGCAATTATTTCTGATCATTATCTTTGTTTGGAATTGTATGAATCTTCATAAGATGAAATCTCTAATCTAATTTTATATCTAGGAAAATTTCTTCCTATTGTTTAGGAAGGACCTTCCTAACATTGTTTCAGGACCATATCTTCTTCATTCTTGGACAGATCTAGTTCATGTTTTAAACACTTGAAACCTATTTTCCATTATGTTTTTTCTCTCATCCCTTGTTTAAAAAAAAATATGTTCCTATAGTCTCAAAATATTTTCAAAGTAATCGTCTATATTGCTGATAAAGGTTTCTATTTTAAGGTCTTTCAATTTTTAAATTAAGATTTTATTTTACAGTTTGGCTTTTACTTCATTGATTTTTTTAATTCAAAATATTCTTAATAGAGTATGTTTTATATAGGTATTTTGAGAAATTTCTTTCTGTTTTATGAAGGAAATGTTTTCAGAATTACTTCTGAGCCCTGTAAGTTTGAAATGTCTTCTAATGTAATGACTACTTTTTCATTGATCTGAAGTTGTTATTTTTCTATTTATCCTCCTATATACAATGGCATGATTATGTGCATTTAGATGCTGACTCTGCATCTCCGTACTCAGCTTCTCCTTTTATCCAGAAGAGAAGCTAGCAGCTTCCTAATCTGGGACAGAAACACTACTCCCTAGCTTTACTGTGTGCCATGCATTGATAAATGGACAGAGGCAGGGATGTAAACTGGGTTCTAGAGTATAAGTTCTGTTTGGGACTTAGCTCCTCAAATTCTGGAGATCAGGAAACACAGAGCACAAACTTCTGCAGTTAAGGAGAGTTTAATGTGAGTGAGAAACACAGAATCTCATCTGATAAAAGCAAAAGGAAAAATAGTTTGCTAGTCAGTATCTTTTTTTACTTTCTAGGTTGGTTTATTTTCTGCTGGAATAGACCCATGTCTCAAACTCTCTTATCTGCCTATTTCAACTTCATTTGACCTTCAATGAAATAGTGACTAAGAACACATACCAATATGTGTCAGGTTCTTACTTCATCCGTTACCCTATGATCTTGAGAAAAACTTGTAACATCTCTTAATCCCATTTTTCTCATCAGCAATAGAGATTAGTAATTCTATTTTTACCCTAGCTTTAAGGAGAGGTAAGGAGAGATATTGATATAAATTATTTAACTGAGTAAACTCAGTAAGTTACTAATATGATTATTATTAACTGTAAAAAACAATAACAGTGATAATATTCTATAACATATTTTAAAATAAGCATCATTGTAATCAAAGTATCAAAATGTCAGTTGTTAGTAGTCATTTAAACTTGGTTAAATTCATTCTTATGGTTCCAAAGAGTGGTATTAATTCATATGTTAAATGAAAATGGTAGTTATAAAATAATATATATTTATGATAATAATTGTGGAAATAAAGAAGTACATCTGCATAGAAAGTCTAAAAGGAAATACATTGTGAGATAATGGGAGTATAAATTATTTACATTTTATATGATTTTTAATACTTCCTCAATTTTCTTTCATGATAATATTAAGTACTATTAATTGAGATAATCATAATAGAGAAGGTCCTGGGAGATTTACTCCCTTTTCTATGTTTTCATGTATTTCTGAATCTTCTTGATGGGACAGTGAGTAGCTTTATATAGCGGATTTTGTTGTTAGACAGGAATGTAGTTAATACTGTTCAGATTTAGGCAGCTATCAAACAAGTTGGATGAAATATCCATTCTTTATTTCAGGGAGAATTTAAACTTCGGCTGAAAGTAGATTTTAGACATTTATTAGAACAAAACTCAAATAATGGCAACGTGTAGCAGATTGTTGGAGCTATCAGAGTTTAAACTCCAGGTGGAAAATAGACTGCACCGGAATCCATAGACAAAACAGGGCTACAAAAAAAGCACGGGTAGATGAAATAGTGTTCTGGAGTTGTTCAGACCCTTTGGCCAATTCAGAAACTCTTTGAAAAACTACTCAATTCTTTAAAAGTTATTTGCATGGAGGCAATCACATATAGTATCTCATATCCAAATTGATTATGCAGTATGCTCAGCACTCTCGTACTGGTGAATGTCTGGATTTGGACACTATCAGCACAGTTATTTACCATAGTGTCAGACATTTTTCTGTTACGCTAGCATGGCGGGATAGATGGCTGTAAATAATGGAGTATGTTTAGAAGAGTGGGAAATGTCAGGATTATTTGTAACTGAATTCTGTAGTTTGGAGAGTCAGTCTCCTGAACCACATTTATCATTTATCAAGAGTATGATCATGAGTTTTTGCAGATCTTGGGATAAACCTGAAAACTTACTTCTCCAAAACCAAATAATATACAGTAATGACGTTTGCTTCATCCTGTATTAGTGTAGGGAGAACTGGACTAGCAAAGTAAGCATGCTTTGTGAGTAGTGGGAAAGCTCGGAGTTCCTCATCTGCTAAGGAATGTCTCCATACTTCCATCTACTAGAAGGTACACATTAGTGACACAACCAAGAATTCACATATCTTTTGTTGTTGCTGTTTATTCTTTGTTTTTCTTTTTGTCTTTGATTTCAGAAAACATGGAACAATCACTCAAATGTGTAAGTTGGGAGGGAGTTGAAAGATAATTTTGGCTACCACTCTCACTCTGTTTATGAAAAAGTGGCCCCAAAAGAAAATTATTGCTAAGTCATTGTATAATTAACTTCTTGATGTTAGATTACTCAGGACTTATGTCTGCCTAGTAATGAGCATTCTGTCCTTCATTGTACATAAGCTAATTGTTTGATGTCTGTGCATATGTGTAGATGTGTGTTCTTCGGTATGCATAGAGCAGGGTTTTTTTCTCCTTTTCTTTTCTTTTTTTTTTTTTTTTTTAATATGGCTTGACATTCTCATAGACATCAGTAGTTTAAAGTCTCATTCTGGTCTGTGTCAGGAACTTAAATTTTATTACTGACAAATAAAAGCTAACAATTCTCTTACCTAATGACATCTCTTTATTTCCACAACTACAGTATAAAGCACTTTGCCTGATATTTAGCTGTGTAATTTATACATTGTGAGTTTATCTAAAATATATTTAAAATATGTATTCATTAATATACTGACAGGCTTATTATTTGTGAGTTTAAAATTGGTGGCCCAAGTCAAGGGGAATCACATGTTCAAAAGAATGTAAACTCTCAGAGTTGGAGAGGTTCTAGAAAGAAGGTCCAGCTCCGAGACTAGAAAGATGATAATTCTCTTGGGGTTGCATAGCATATAATGACTACCTCTCAATCAGAACTCACACACCTTATCTACTTATACATTTTACTTTCTTTTCATTATTTTTTAAACTTAAATTCAATTAATTAGCATATAATGTATTATAAGTTTCAGAAGTAGAGTTCAGTGATTCATCAGTTGTATGTAACACCCAGTGCTCATTACATTACCTGCCCCCCTTAATGTCCATCACACTGTTACCCTATCCCCCACCCCTGACACCCTCAGTTTGTTTTCTACAATTAAGAGTCTTTTACAGTTGCCTCCCTTTCTGATTTCATCTTGTTTTATTTTTCCTTCCCTTCCCTATGTTCCTCTGTTTAATTTCTTAAATTCCACATATGAGTGAAATCATACAATAATTGTTTTTCTCTGATTGATTTATTTCGCTTAGCAGAATACCTTCTAGTTCCATCCACATTGGAAGGAAATTGGCAAGGTTTCATGGCTTGAGTAGTATTCCATTTGATGGCTGAGTAGTATTCCACTGTGTGTGTGTGTGTGTGTGTGTGTGTACCACATCTTTATCCATTCATCTGTCGATGGACATCTGGGATCTTTCCATATTTTGGCTATCATGGACATTGCTGTTATAAATGTTGAGGTGCAAGTGCCCCTTCAGATCACTACATCTGTACTAAGGTAAATCCTTAGTAGTGCAGTTGCTGGGTCGTAGGGTAGCTCTATTTTCAACTTTTTGAGGAACCTCCATACTGTTTTCCAGAGTGGCTGCACCAGCTTGCATTCCCACCAACAGTGTAGGAGGGTTCCCCTTTCTCTGCATCCTTGCCAACACCTGTCATTTCCTGACTTGTTAATTTTAGCTGTTCTGACTGGTATGAGGTGGTATCTCACTGTGGTTTTGGGTTGTATTTCTGTGATGCAAAGTGTTGTGGAGCATTTTTTCATGTGTCTGTTGGCCTTTTGTATGTCTTCTTTAGAGAAATGTCTGTTCATGTCTTCTGCCCATTTCTTGGTTGTACTATTTGTTCTTCGGGTGTTGAGTTTGATAAGTCCTTTATAGATTTTGGATACTAACCCTTTATCTGATAAGACATTTTCACCCATTCTGTAGGTTGTCTTTTGGTTTTGTTGACTTCTGCAAAAGCTTTTTATCTTGATGAAGCTCCAATAGTTCATTTTTGCCTTTGTTTCCCTTGCCTTTGGATACCTGTCTAATTTGTTAACTTGTAACTTGTCTTCTTGTTAGAACCACAGCAGCCAAGGTCAAAGAGGTTGCTGCCTTTGTTCTTCTGTAGGATTTTGATGGGTTCCGGTCTCACCTTTAGGTCCTTCACCCATTTTGAGCCCATTTACGTATATGGTGTAAGAAAATGGTCCAGTTTTATTCTTCTGCATGTGGCTGTCCAATTTTCCCAATGCCATTTATTGGAGGGACTGTCTTTTTCCATTGGATAGTCTTAAATTTTACTTTCTACTACGCCATATGACTTTTCATATTCCTGAAGTTTTCAATATAGGAAGTGAGAGGAAGTTCCTCAAATAGTCATACAAAATTAGGACTAGAAGTGGGATTAATGTGTTCTTGCATTTATTTAATATTTGTTTATTAAATACATATCAGGCTCAATTGGAGCTCTGAGGATACAAAATTACAAAACAAAAACACACAAAAATAGGATTCCTATTCTAGAAGCTATAACATGTTTATTAGAAGATGCACACATGCAAAGCAAAGAGACTTTTTTAAAGCAACATTTGGTAAGTAGTCTAAAAAAGGTATAGACAAAGTTTTTTGAGATAGTAGAGAGAGGAGTAATCAGAGCAAGCATCCCAGAAGAGGAAAAGTTTAAGTTTCTTTCTTCTAAACACTGTACAGATGATATAAGATTGTGCCAAAGAGAATAAGTTAGATAGTTTTAGCCAAATGGAAAAATCTAGTCAATGTTGGAAAACCTTGAAAGAGTATGACATATATAAGAAATAATTAGAAGTTAAATGTAGCTAAAACCTCCTGGAATAAATGTAACTAGACCCTCCTGGAATCATTTGGCATGATACTGACATAATTTGAGATATATTGTCTAGAGCCCCACATGTCAGTTTAAAGAGTATAATATACTTAGCAAAAATTCTTGTTTTTGTTTTGGGTTTTTTAATAACAGATAAGTGATAGGGTAAGTGTTCCTAGGCTTATTTACTCATATCTCTTGGTTTAAATGTTCCCATGGTTCATATTAGAATTATGAAAGCTTTCCACAGGACTAAGGTGTCAACCACATCCACTGCTACCTGTTAATGTCTTCTCTTCCCTGGGAAGTGATTCCTTCATTTACTAAACCATATCTGCCTACATCTGTGAGATAGCTCTTCCCATAATATGAAAGGACGTTCCTCAGTTTTGATATTTTATTATCTTATTCAGCTATTCTGTTTCAAAGACACTCTATTTAGACTACTGGTACTTTGATAGTTACATATAGCTAGCACACTCAGTGAATTCAATCTTAATGTGCTCTCTTGTTAGAAATAGTCCACTCTTTATCTAGGCCCATCTGATTTCACCATCCTTTGTCACCTGTGATCCATTGCTGATAGATGAAAGGTTTAAAAAAAGCTAAAATAAACATAATTCTCTCCCTCCCTGCATTTTGTTCTTAGTGTAAAGATTTACGATGTATCTAGTGTAAGTTACAGATTTTAAAATAATGGGCAAATAAGCTAGCATCACAAATATGAAGTATTGATAGCATGATCCTTCCTAAAAACTGCTTTTTATATACTGTTAAACTCTTTTTGGTTGATATGGCAATAAAGACTTTGAAGATACAATATTTTCTGGAAAATGCACATATGTACCTCAGTCATTCATTTCTTTTCTTTCCTTCCTTTTCCTTCCTTCCTTCCTTCCTATTCTTCCACAGATCAAGCTAATTTGTATAAAGACACCATAAGACCAAATCATCTGGATATTTAGAACAATTGGTTCAATAATGTCTCTGTGTAGAAGTAGTTTTTGCTTGGATCCAGTTATTTATAAGTGCTATATTTTTACTTAGGCATTAGTGAGATTCCAATTTCAGCAGCAAGAAATAATTTAGGCAGCAAGTGATTTCCACTCAATGGCTTATTTTTCAGAGCTTACACTAATGTTGACAGTGTATCTGAGGAAACCCTCCAAGGGAAAGTTGTTTTATATGTGTATCACTAGCTTTTGAAACTGATGTGTAGCAGGGGAATGCTGTCACTTTTCTAAATAGTTAAGATACAAATGAAACATTTAAAAACTCAGTCACATAGATGTTCTAGGCACTATCTTTTCATAATTCTACATTGCTATTTCCCATTTCATCACTCTATTGACTCAACTCTGCTAATAAAGCCCTTTATATTACTATATTTGCTCTCAGCCAACCATTCTGGATGCAGTACATTCACAGTTAGGATTTCACTTCATAATAATCCACTTCAAGACATGCTCTCTGGGCATGCTTTTGTGACTAAATGTGGTTGATAGTTTTACCAAAAATGTTCAAAACGCGTATTAGGTGAGAAGTTAGCCTTGACATCTCAGTTTTTATTTCCCTCCTTCCCCAGCTGTAATAACTAATTTTTTCCTTCCAAAAAATTCCTCTTGTCAAAATCTCCTCTTCCAATTCTGCCGGCCAGCATATGTATCTTGGTTTAGGCTTCAAGTTCTCACTTGACCGATATTTCATTTATCTACCAAAGTGCAGCCCTAGATGACACATCTGAGCTCTAGTGCACCCCATGGTCACCTTCTCCAGATAATAACAGGGAAGGGAGTGTAAGTTCATGGGCCATGTTCTAAAGGATTCTCAGAATGAATATCCCTTTGAAGTATTTTGTTCTCTTCCTATTATGCTACTTAAATTTTGCTATAAAGAATTTGTGATTTCTGTCATTAAACCTCTTGAGTCCTCCATTCCAATTCAAAAGCCTCTATGAAAAAAAGCTTGGGTTAAAACCTTAATGGATGTTTTTAATACAGTTTCAGAGAAAATATTTTGTTCCAAATAGCACATTGTGTGGCTGTGAAGAGATCAGGCAGTCTGAGAAGTAATGGGAGACTAGAGGAGGATGAGGACATACCCACTGCTACTCAAGATACTTGACTCTGTTCACCAAATCTGAGAAATTAAATTGATAAAATTATATATGTGTCCTTAGATAAGTGACTTAGGTGTTTGCAGAGAATACTTAAGTAAAGTATGGAAATCTGGTTACCAGATGCATGGTATAACAATACATTGTTGATTGTCCTTATTTTATACATTGTCATAATTAAATTATGACCTACTATTCAGATCAAAAACTTAGACAGGAAAACAGTAAAAGGAATGAAATTAGGATCAATAACATAATTCAAAATGTCTGACCATAACATATGAATGACTCTTTTTGGGGGGCAGTTCCTTTTTTTTTAAATTTTAAATCCAATATGATTAACATACATTGTTATATTAGTTTTATGTGTACAATATAGTGATTCAGCAATTCTATGCATAACATAGTGCTCATCATGATAAGTGTACTTTTAATCCCTTTTACCTATTTCTCCCATGTGGTAACCATCAGTTTGTTCTCTATAGTTAAGAATCTGTTTTTTGCTTGTTTTGTCTCTTTTTGTTTGTTTTGTTTCTTAACTTCTACATGAGTGAAATCATATGGTATTTGTCTGTCTCTTACTTATTTCACTTAGCATTAAACCCTTTAGATCCACCCATGTTGTTGCAAACGACAAGACATAGAGACTTTTTTCCCAACTACTTAAACTGTAGTGCCATCATCTGTAAGTAGGATATTAATAGACATCTTGAAGGATTGTTATGAAAGTTAGATTAAATTCTATGTAAAATAGGTGACACTAAATAATAAGTGTTATAAAAGAATCAATGACTGACTATAGGCAAGGCATACTATGAGGGCAGTTTAACAGAAGTTCAAAATTTTACAGATATAGAACCACATGAGAGATAGAGAATGGCTTCTTCTGTACAGTGTCTTTGAGAAAAGACTTGAAGAGTTGAAAACCAGTTCCTGCTTATCCATATAATTTCATCTAGCCTATTAGTGTCTCTTAAGTGAGTTTTGTGAAACACTACTCTTCCAGTTTCTATTTATAGATGTTCTCTGATTGATGGTTTTTTTGAACTCCCAGGTTTCCATAGCACTGGAATAACACAAAACAGGTATCTTTGTAGCAGGTTTTGTCTGAGGCTTTAATTTACACATAAGTACTATCAATGTTTGTGTGATGGTGGGAAAGAGAGTATGCAGGTGACCAAAACTCATTTTGCCATTAAAAAAGATATATATACACCATTTTTGAAAGGAAAGTCCTAATAAAATTGCATATATGTTTATATATGTTTTTGGTTTTATAATATATGTATATTATATGTTTATTATATATGTTTGTGGTTGGGGAAATGCTGATCTATACTTTTGCTTCTGGAAAATATAGCTATGTAGCAGATGACTTTGAGTTTGTGCATTTTTTCCTATATTCAAAGATGGTATTTCTCGTATACAACGTGTTAAGTAAAGTGAGAGCCTTAAAAAGTTGCATTGAGCTATATAAATCCTTATTCAGATCTATATAACCAGTATCAAACAAAACATTAATCTGGATACAAGCCCTATTGAGAGGGAGCAAAAGGGAAACTAACCCATGGGAATCAAAGAATGGCATTAAGACTATTACTTCCAAGTTCAGAATAGAACATAGATCAATGATTAGTTGTTACCATACAGGGCTGGGCTGGTGGGCAGTAAGTGGTGGCTCATGTGCTACATAATTGCCAGCCTGACAAAGATCTTTTCAAAGGGATCTGCTAGCCATCCATATGCATGACTCAAGAAGTCTGAAACATTTTTCCGGAAGTAGATATTTCATTTTAATTAGGTTGTCCATCTGTATGTTACGCAATACATAAGTCTTCACTTCTCTGTGCCACTCAGTGCTGGAAAATATTTGAAATATTATTCCCAAGGGCTTTCCCCAGCTGTAACTTAGTTGTTTTCCATGCTATTCTGTAGAACAACACACATTTTTCCTTAAAAAATGAATCTGTATGATATATTGGCTGTTTGTTTTTTAAGTTACTGGTTACTGTCATTTTTAAAAATTTGTTTCTAGCACACATACATGTAAACATGCACAACAAGACAGAAAAACAGAGCATTTTATAAACATGCAAACAGTGAAGGGAATATACCCAGAGATCAGGGATGTGTGTTTTATATAGTATTTTGGTGTTGTTTTTTTTTCTTTCAGGTTTTTATGATGGAAAGAGTATGGCAGTAAATGTAAAAGAAAGGAGCAAAAAGCTCTAAGAACATTTTAGGAAGTCACAAATGGAGAAAGACATGCAAAGGGAAGAGAAACAATCCTTTTTGCAGAAGTAAAAAAGCAATAGATATATTAATGACCCCGTGGCTCATTCTTCACAATTAATTGGTTAAGAAATAATAATATGAAACAGCAATCTAATTCAATCAGTTAATATTATATATATCATTCACTGAGGAATTGTTTTACTGTATCTTCCAAGGAATGAAGTAATAGACTATTTTGGTACCATGATGTTGCTTATGTGTTGATTCATTGATTCTTCCATTTACTTATCCTACAAGCAGACACTCAGTGCCAGCCACTACACTGAGTACAAAATATAGAGAAAAAAAAATAAAGTATTTGTCTTCAAGTATTACCTTGTATAATGGGAGAATAAGTGCATTGGTATATATGCTTAGTGAGCCTCCTTGGATTCAAACCGCATCCTGTTTTCTCGCTCTGTTGGTACCTACTTTCACCAAGCTGACCCTTCTCTTTCAGATTTGCATAAAACAACACAGCATGGGGATGTAAGACCCCCTTCCACAGTGT
Organism: Mellivora capensis; assembly: GCA_004024625.1. Taxonomy (NCBI): domain Eukaryota; kingdom Metazoa; phylum Chordata; class Mammalia; order Carnivora; family Mustelidae; genus Mellivora; species Mellivora capensis. Next base: position 12,663 of record PISX010017124.1, read on the forward strand.
CCCTTGAAGAGTCAAAGGATTTAACTCAGGAAAGGGAGGTGTTATCTCCCCTGTGGTGAACTTAAACCAGTGAGAAAGGAGGTAGGAAATACCCAGGCACACAAATCTCCCTTAATGCGGAAGACTGTTTCATATGCTATTCCTCTGAACCCATCCTAAATTCTGTGGGGTTACATAACTGCTGTAGCTTATCACTGCTCAGTCTGATATGGTGCCAGGACAATAGGGGATTACCTTCCCCTGCACCATGTCTTCTGTTGCTCCACTTCCCCCCACTTTTGTTGTTCTGGGCTTACACCTGCCAAGCATTATTCCTACATTAATTCTTCTTTTCTGCTCTATTTGTGGTGATTCTGGGTTAATACACAAACATGGGAACAAAAGCATCTAATGAGGGGCTAAATACTTATTATAAAAATAGGAAGAAAACTATTACTAAGTGGGAAAACTAAAGAGTAGTAAGAAGATATTACCACTTATGGAGTATCTCTTATGTGTGGAATACTTTAAATCTAGGGTTTGCAGTTTTTTTAAATGATCCTGCAAGAGGAAAAAATACTTACATTAGACATTTTATGAAAATTTGCATCAGATAAATACAACTGACAAGTATATGAAGGTAATGTTGGTAGAATGGGGTTCAAAACTAGGGGTTCTGTGCCCATAGACAGTGTCCTTTCTGCCCAATGTTTCAGAGATTAGATAAGCCTTCTCTGAGGATGTAGTTTTGGTGTTTAGCTAATGAATTCAGAAGAAAAACAACAACAAAAAGACCTTCCAATCTAAGGAAATAACATGAGCAAAGGGGCATATATTATATATTCCAACCCAAGTCCCCACATTATAAGGCTTAAGCTTTTCCTGTTGCTGACTGCTCGACTATAAGCAATATATTTCAGGGAAAAAACATTGGTCTGAATTGAGCACTGGACCTTATCTTTCCAAAAAAGAATAAAGAATGTTTACTACCACCTGCTGATTTCTTAAACTTTTATTGTGTTTATTTTTATTTTCCTAATAATTCAAGCATAATTACAAAAATGGAATGCACTTATGTAATCTTTAAAAGAGATTGTGTAACCTTTAAAATGATCAACTTTCTCCATTGATTTAGAATTGCTCTGTAAAAAGAACACTGACCTGATGGACCAGGGGAAAGAAAAAGTATGTTATTCTGTGTGTGCCAAGGTCACTGTTGGGAAGACATTCATATGCTGTTGAATGATCTGTAGATTGCTGAGCTGGAAAAGTCTCAGAATTGTCAGTGCTTGAGTAAATAAATAAATGAATAAATAACAAGAGTCAGAGGCAATGAGTCAGAAAAAAATGGGGCTGGGGAGAAAGAAGTAGGACAAGTATGGAATTAAACAAAGGGGAAATGGATGGGGAAAAAAAGGAGAGAAAAGAATCCCTGGCAAAAACATTCTTTGCTTGAAAGTTTACTTACTGTCTTAATTTTTTTTTTATGAACCAAGTGATTTTTAATTTTTAAAATTTTGTGTAATATACTCTTTTTCAAATTTCTTTTCTTATTATCTTAATTTTTATTGATTTTTATTTTTTTCTGGAGTGGGAGAATATTTGTCTTTTGTAAAGTGTTTCCTATCATGAAATGACATGGAAAGTACTCTTTCTCTCCTTTGATGCCTTGTATTTTAATGGCATTATCTTAGTGGACCTGGTTGATACATATATCCATCATCCATAAAACATAATAATTAATTTGCATCTAATACATGGGATTGTATTATTTTTATCAGATAAAGTCTAGCCACTTATACACCCTCAGATCTCAGAAGAGAGTAAGCTGTGATGAGTGGTAGTGTGGTGGGGTAAGCAAAGTCTAACGAGAGCAGACGAAGGTTTATAGATGTAAAAGTTAATGGTGGGAATGAAGATCTGTAAAGTCAGTTGGCGGCACAAAAGTTTAAAGTGTCTGGAAATGGAATAACTGGACTTAAGGAGTATATGCGAGGCATGACTCCATGTGCTGTTCACATCCGTTTGGGTACAAAGCTTTGTATAAAGAAATAGTAGAAGTTAAAAGGCGAAAGGAGGAGGGAAGGAAAAAAATATTATAAAGTCCTTCAGTTGTTGATTCCAGTAATTCTGTAACTACTAAATCTTAGGTGTATGCTTTGGGCAAGTCTCTAGCACTCATCATCTCTTTTTTCACTTGGAAAATTGCAATGTGGTATTTTATATAAAGCAGAGTACTGGAATGGTTGATTCTCAATTTTCTAACTTTCTGAAAGTTATATGAGAGAGCATAATATGATTGAAAAAGCAGAGAAATAAATTTGAAGTGAGGGAGATACAGATGTGAATCTTGTCTCTGGCTTTCTGATTGAATTAATCAGGGAAAGTTATTTAGATATGTTGGGATATTTTGACTCTATTAAGAAGAGACTCTCGGCTGCGACAGAAGATGAGAGATTGGACATAAGAAGGGAGCCAGAGCTTAAAGTTAGTATTTGAGGTTACTGTATTTAAATAATCTTTTGATAAATAAAACTTACTTTTACTTTTTATGCCTTCTGACACTAATTTTCTTAATTTTTATCTATTTAGAACCTCTAGTTTGACAAATGACTTCATTGTCTTTCTGGCCTCCTCTTCATTTTTTTCTGAATTTAAGTAATTTTGATTTTCTCCTATTATGTTGGAAATTATGCAAGATGGATAAACTTGCAATAGAACCTCCTTTTTAAGATGTAACAGAGCTAGTTTATAACAAGATGCCAGAACCAATTGTGCATTGCCTTTCTAAATAATTCTCACCCCATACTGCCAAATCCACTTGTTTCTAGCACATGGAGTCTTATGGATCCTACCACAGAACAAGTCCCAGCAGGCTTACAAAAGCAAGATAGAACACCAGGAGATGTTCTGATCCATGATCGTTAGCACATTTTGGCCCAGTTCTGTCTCTGTTACCACCACGTTTAATGACTAATACTTGCATAATCTCATCCCTGAAATTTCAAGCCATAGCTGCCTTTAATCCCCTTAACTTTAGTCACCCAAATTCTCTATGATTAGACCTGGCTTTCTTTTCTTTCTTTCTTTCTTTTTTTAAAATGAAAGTGTAATTGACAATGTTACATTAATTTCAGGTGTATAAAATAGTGATTTGATAAGTCTATTTGTTATATTATGCTCACCACAAGTGTTGCTACCATCAGTCACCATAAAATGCTATTAAAATACCATTGGCTATATTCCCTATGCTGCTTCTTTCATCTCCATGACTTATTAATTCCATAATGGGAAGCCTATACCTCCTATTTCCCATCACCCATTTTGCTTTCATCTCCATATCTCCCTCTCTTCTGGCAATCATTAGTTTGTTGTCTGTATTTAAGGATCATCTTCTGCTTTTTTTTTTTTGGTTTTTCATTTTGTTTTGTAGATTCCACATTCAAGTGAAATCATATGGTATTTGTCTTTTTCTGTCTGACTTATTTCACTTAGCATAATACCGTCTAGGTCCATCCATGTTGTCACCATGGCAGGATCTCATTCTTCGTTATCACTAATATTCCATCATATATATATATACACACACATATACATACAGTCCTTGGAAAAATGTCTGTTCTTGTCCCCTGACCACTTTCTATTTGGATCATTTCAGGGTGTTTTGGAATTGGGTTATATAAGTTCTTTATATATTTTCTGGATATTAACCCTGTATCAGATACATCATTTGCAAACATCTTCTTCCCATTCAGTTAGAACCTTTTTGTTTTGTTAATGGTTTTCTCTGTTGTGCACAAACTTTTTATTTTGGTGTATTCCCAGAAGTTTATTTTTGCTTTTGTCTGTTTGTGATGATGATGAATGATAAACATAAGGCTGATCCTGTAAGAAGTTCTAATCATTGAGACTCTTGGTAGTTTAGGCAAAGTCTTGAGGGAATTAATCCTCCAGGAAATGAAGAGCAGTGACGGATCTGATGGGAAGGGGCAAAGCAAGTACACATTTTACAAAAATCTCTCCTGGAACCATGAAAATGATCAGTTAAGTGTGGGGAGGGGTAGGTTTTTTGGGAAAAAAAGCAAAGATCTCGATTTGTGTACTAATGCAAATGAAGAATCAATACAAAGCTATATTGGGATAGTGAAAAGGGAAAGAAAAGACTAACAAAGACACGCTAAAGTGGTAGGATTGACATGAATTGAAGTCTAATTAAATATGAGACATGATAGAGACAAGCTCAGGATATATATAGATATATTTGGTAAAAAGGAAAAAAATACAGATTTAAACCAAATATGTTTATTTTTATGTGTAAGGAATGGGTAACATAGAAAAAGTTGATGTCGTTATAGGAACTAAAAGTGAAAAGGGTTACAGGATGGAGTTAGTTTCATAGAGTTTATTCATCTGAGATATTGAAGGGAGGTCAAGGAAGTTGAGGACTGAACATCCCTTATTACATTTCTGTTTATATCAACATTTACCCTTCTTTGAACATTTAGTATAATAACTTGTTGCTTGCATCATGGGACAAAGCAGAACCTTCTAAGATAATGCCAAGAAATCTATTTTTACAAACCAGCTTCTTCCTAAATAAAGCAGTCAGCAGCAGATTACAAATTTTGTATTAATTTATATTTTCAATGGTTGCTGAAGAAAAAATAAACTGGTCTTCTAGCAGTGTTTATTCTGTTTCCAGCTCAAAATGTGTGTACATGTGTGTTTATATATATGTGTGTGTTTATTTATATTTAGCTTATTCAATCATGTTTTCATTCAATCACAAAAATTAGTAATAAACTGTTAGCAACTCTAGGAGGCATGTATGTTCAGGTCTTCAATGATATTCTTCAGTTCCAAGGAGGTATATTCTTCCATGTATCCTACAACATCAGACTAGGCTGGTAACCATGTTTTAGTCTTAGTTTCTCTGCTTGCCTCAACCATACTCCACCATCCATGATATCATGTCCTAAACCCAGTCCACTTCCTGGGATCATGTTGAAAATGAGGTAAAGTTTTTAGCATGCCACTAAAACCAAATATGTTATTGGGGATAACTGGATAACTGTTTTTTGAAACCAATTGGGTTCTCAGGGAGATAGAGTTCTCTGTACCAAGTTTTACTAGTGCCTGTACTCAGTCTAAGTTATTATTGGTATAAACTTTGATTGCATCCTCTTAAAAGCACACAGTTTAGTCCAGTAATAATTCTTCCAACCTTTGGATTCCTCCAAACCTTTTGCTTAAACCTTCACCAAATTGTCCTCTTAATTGTCATAGCCTAAAACTTAGAATCCCTCTAAGATATCCCTGTATCTAGAAAACAGTTGAGTTCCCAGAATATTTCTGTGACAGAAAAATTCAGGCTGTTCTCAATATCCATCCAACCTTTCTTCCCTAATAATAGGATGTGTTAGCTAATGCCTGGCCCCCCCAAGACAAAGACACCATTTCTAAGACTCCTTTAAATTTGTTGTAGCTTTGTGAATATCTTCTGACCCATTAAATGGAAATGGAAAGATCCTGTGGCAGCTCTCAGAAACCTTCTTTAAAAGAGATCCGGCAAATCTACTTTTTTCTTCATCATTATCCAATCTGGAGGTAGTAGAACAGTGAGCTGGCAAGAATTTTGTTCTTCAAAGGTTTGTGGTACAGAACTGCTATCTGAAACCTAAATGCTTTATTACTTTACTTAATTTGTATGAGAAGAAACAAACTGTGATATTATATTTATTGTGTTACTTACTGGGTATTTTATTGTAATTAGTTCTATTACAATACCCTCTGCACTGATGTAACTATTTTCTTCTCTCTATAAATACATCATGGCATAAATCTATGTCAATTTCATCCTAGGGCCCTAAATCAGCAGTATATTTTAAAATATTACTTAAAAAGCATGACAAATTCAGACAAAATAGGATTACCCAATCTAAACACAAATTGGTTCTCAACAAACATACGAAAGGTAAGTAAATCTAATAATAAGCAACTTGTTGACTATCAAATGATTTTTGGCATTACAAAACCTTAAGATTTTTTGAAAAATTATTTCATAATAACATTTACTCTAATGATCAATGTGTTTTTAATATAAAAAATAAAGCCTTCCCATATAAGAAATAATTTTAATATATGAACTTCTTATTTATTTGATATGCAATTACTTTGAACAATAATTAAAACTAAAATAACTGTAGGATCTACAATAATTCAACTTACTTATGGAAGTCTGGAGAAAATGAAATCATCCAAAAAGAACCAATAGGCTCTTCAGAAAGCTCTCTTCCTCTCTTTTTCTCCTTTGCTCTCAGTTTTCCTATGGACATATAAGTATGGTTTACATTTATCTATGACACATTTTTAGCATTCTACTTTTTATTTAGTAGATGAGATATTCCATTTTTACTTTCGTGGAGCTGTAACCAAAGCTTTGCCTGCAAACTACTAGAGGCAGTAAGAATTCTCTTTGAGAGATTAGTAATTTTAGGCCTTTAGAATGGCCTTAAAAAATGGAATTGCTCCGTCTCCCAAGGTTCTTACCAGTTTACTTGCCAACCAGAAGAAATTTGCCTTTAGGAGAAAAATTAAAAATATTTCCAGTTGAAATAACTAGGAAAGTGAAAGGAGGGATGGGATCTGGGGTATAAGAGAAAAAGTTTCATCACACATGCTGGCTTCATGGACACTTGACCACTGTAGTTTCTCAGAGCCTTGTGCTAGGAGGGTGGGGACATCTACTTGCTTAAAGACTTCCGTTGTCTTTTTGAACCAGGAGACACACACTTTCCTCTTTTCACTGAGCCCTACAAACTGTTGCCAGTTATGTATCAGGAATATGGAAGTGTATCTGTTTGCTTCATGGAATTTAGTAACATGCTATCTTATCATGGAAATCCATATACCTAGCATAGTTTTTGACAAGTAGAGACAATAACGCAAGAAAATTTTTTGAAAAACTTTGCTAAGTTTTTGTTTACTTCTTTTTTAACACTTCAGTTCAAAGTAATTGAACCTGAACAATTTGTCTGATTTAAAAAGAATCACTAAAGTTACTGAGCATTTAATCACAGCCAAGGAACCACAGGGAGAAACTGAATTTTGGCTCTTGCACATTCTATTTTATTTTGAAAACCAAATGGATGCTCTTAGTGTTTCTTATAAAATGCCATATATTAACTCAGAAATTGCCTACCATTACTTCTTTCACTTGTTTGTTTAGCATTATATTTTCAGAAATTGCAAGTAAAATTGTAACAATTATAATAGGTAAATATATATGAATATACATAAACACACATACCTGCACACACATTCATATACATACAAAATTCAGTGGATGAAAGAATGTTCATCTTTAGAAGATGTTAATTTTTAGTCTAATCAATAATTATAATGTCAAGTATGATCACCTACAGTATACAACGACAAGACATTTTATGAAACTTGTCAACAAATTTTGTGAAAAATGCTCAATAAAAGGAAAGAAAATTTCCTAAATTGGCCCATAAGTAAACAAACCTTAAACTAATAGATTTAATATTCACTATCAAATAACCAATGGCCCTTCCTGCTTCCATATATTCTGTAAGAGCCATGAATTATGAAAGAAAACCAGGATTTTGGAATTTCAATGAAATACCATTATAAAAGTGTACAAAAATGGGTCATATATTAATAAAGTAAACTAGGTGTACAGTCTCCATCACTATTAACAGAACTGCAAGATGACTGGGAATGAATAAAAAAAATTATACTAGCATTTCCCAACATAAGCTTAGCATTAGTTCTTAAAAGAAATTGTGATTTTTTTTCTTGAAACCATTAGTTTATTGAGGGAGAATAAATAACTCCAGTGAACGTTAAAAAAAAAAAGTAACAACAATCCAAATGGCATCATGAATAACAATGCAAAATCATGGGGATGCCTGGGTGGCTCAGTTGGTTAAGTGGCTGCCTTCGGCTCAGGTCATGATCCTAGCAGCCTGGGATCGAGTCCCACATCGGGCTCCTTGCTCAGCAGGGAGCCTGCTTCTCTCTCTGTCTCTGCCTGCCACTCTGTCTGCCTGTGCTCCCTCTCTCTCTTTCTGACAAATAAATAAATAAAATCTTAAAAAAAAAAACAAAAAACAATGCAAAATCATTTAGTTACTTGTCCCAACATGATATGTTTGGGAGACAACATCTGTGCCTCTAGGATCACATAAATCCAGTAGGGAGGAAGGAGATCCAGACCTGGGAAAGTTAACCTTCTATCTAACAGTCAGGCAGAGGAGGATCCACAAGCAGATTCAGTGTTAAAAATCCAACCTATGCTCATTAGTAACATTGCTCTTTCTAGGATTGACCTCTAGTTAATCTATCCTTACTCTTTACTCACTTAATTTCTATATACCTCTACTAAGTTTCCTTGTGGTTTTAAGTTTAAATAATTTTATTATGCGCAAGTATTTAATTTCATCCTCAGGTCCCCAGCTGCATAATAAAGCCACAACTCCATTTCAGAGTCAGGAAGATTCATTTTCACAAGAGATTAAATAACTCTCTCTTCTTTTTAGCAACCTGTTGTCTGTAGGATTGCAAAAGAAACAGGAATCTAGCATGCTTGTGCATTAACTTTCAAACAATCGCTCTGTTGTTGTTTCAGCAATGTCCTCTGTGCTGCCTGATGCCTAAGACCCCACTGAGTCTGTGGTTAGTTCTGTAGGCACCTGGAATGAGTTTTCCACTTGACAAAGTTATTACTATTCCTCTATTTCTATGAAAGTGTTTGATCTGCATTCCATGGCTATATCTTGTTTTTGTTTGTTTGGGTTTCATTTTTGTTGTTTGTTTTGTATGAGGAGGGCTATTTTGCTCCATTTTATTTCCTCTGATGTAAGGTGAATGCAGGTGGTTATTTCACTGTGTTTAAGTTGTCATTGTCAAGCTTCACCCTGACTTTACACATTTGTCAACCTAAGTCAGTGATCTTGTACTCTTGCACTCTTCCTGCCACAGGAAAGAAATATAATCCATGCAGTTAGTCATTCGACTAGTGATCTCTCTCTCTGTCTCTTCCTCCCTTTCTCTCTCCCTTTCTCTTTTTTCCTCACTACCCCCAGTCTAAAGTATGTTAACTGATTCCAGCTTATTTTTTTCTTTCGTTCTGCCATTCCTGATCTTGTATTAATTGGACATACCAATATCATCACAGTTACCACTTTCAGATTAATCATCATTATGTTCACATTATCAACACTCCAACATATTTAGAACATATCAAGCTAACCTTACTACTTACCGTGCACAGCTAAGTGTGTTCTACCAGAACCTCACAAAAACACAACGAGGTACACATACTTACCACAGTCATTTTACAGATGAGAAAACTAAGGCAGTTAATAAGCTGAAATAAACTTTCCAAGGTTGCATAATTAGAAAGTGGGGGTATTTGTACATGAACCTGGGTCTGCTTGGATGTTACATTCTGTTCTTAAAATATATTTTGTTATTGCAATAAGATTTTGACAGGAATAAAATCCATCAATTACTTTTGATAGGAATAAAATACATCAATTTAATTCTTTAGAGTTTTTGCATCTATGGAAATCAGAATTTCCTTCATAAAAGAGAAGTGTTAAAGGAATTTCACTTGGCTCAAAACTATCACATATATCCATTAATCTTACATAAGCATTAACCTTAAAATAGATTTTAAATTAGGATAAACTTGAAGGTAAGCTTCCCAAATTAGTTCTGTTTGGTTTTATGGATGCATGTATTTATTTTATAGTTCTCACGGTAGACATAGGAAGGCACCTAAAACAGCATTTGAATGTCAGTGCAAGCAGTATAATCAGCAGTCTGTTTTTGCAATGGGAAAGATAAGTTGAAAATATGGCAGTGTGTAGTTAAAGTAATAACCATATAACGGACTACCTGTAGTTACGTTACAGAGATCAGCAAGGATTTTGTTCTCTCTCTTTTGAGTATTATAGACCCAATATCTAGCTGGGAGTTAGCTTCTCCCAACACCACATGTAAATTGATTATCCTGTCAAGGGATCTGAATACGAGGTTTTATGAGAAACAGTAGAAAGAAAATTGGCTTTTAAACATAGAACTTAAGCAAGCAAATAGGATTATGTCTGTTTTCTACAACTTTTTAAATATAGTCATGAAAAGATCGTGGTTTGCCTAGACAGTAGAAACATAGCCAACAGGTTGACTTGGAAGATACATTTGAGTCTTCCAGTAAAACCAGGAAGAACTAACATGAAACGATTTCCAAAAATCAAAGTTATCTCTCTGTGACAAAGTATCAAGTGGAGCCTGCATTGTCATTTGTTACAGATATTTGAGTATGGATTCCTCCTTTGGGTGGACAAATATAGAGATTCTCTGAGGCTTCTGCAAGCTAAGATTCCATGATTTTATTAGTTCATCGCTCCCACAGCATACCAAGGGCGAGCCACCATTACAAGGCCAGGACCTTGGCTCCTCCAGTGGCTCTAGGTGCTAGGAGAATAGCAGAAGAAGACGTGAGTGGAATCCGCAGGGCATGAAATACAGTGTGTTTCAGGGAAAGTCTGAAGGTCGGACATGCCCTGAATGTGAAATGACCAAAATCAGTTTAAACCCGTTTTCTGTGCTCAATTCCCAGCTATGTTTGTGAGCCTAGTGCATTGTCTGTAGGCAGGCTATTTTGCTAGCATGTTCTTACTTCCCGGCAATTTGTCCCTTTGTTTTAAAGCTGCAGCCACTGTCAAGAATCAGAGTCCATTTGCATGGTGTGGTGCTTTCACATGTAGTTTATTGGACAATAAGCCTTGCTGACACATCCATTTGAAATCTTAATCCAGAGGCTTTTACTCTATGACAATGAGTCTTAAGGAAGGAATTTTATTTGATCATGATTTTAAATTGACCTCTCTTTACTTTGTATAAATGAATGGAACATTAATTTGAATCAAATAATAAAACTTCCTCAAGGTTGTGAAAATTTTGATACTTTCAGAATAAAACATTTCTCTTAATTGGGGCTGACCAATGCTTGTACCATAAAATGCACACTTCCTAGCATTGGTTGAACTAGTTGAAAATACTCTGTTATTTTCTCCAAAGCTGAATCTCTGCCCAGAATACATATTAAGTGTCTCCAGCACTGTAGTGTTTAAGAATGAATGTTGCTTAAGGGGGGAAAAAAATCGATCACTTATATAAGTAGACAAAAGAAAAGCACTTAACCTCTGGATTCTGGGGAGGGGAGTATTAATTAATAAGTAATAATTCTGGGCAGCAAAGTAAATATTTGGACTAAAACCTTTAAAAGTGTGCAATTAAAAATAAAAGCACTTGACAATGACACCTAGAATATGACCGATACGATAATGAAGAATGAAATACAAATTATGTCATTTAAAGTAAAATATTTTCTAAGTAGAAGGTTTAGGGTAGAGAACAGGATAAGGTAGAATTAAGAGAGTGGCAAAACAAATGAAATCTTTTCCAAAAATGTTCAAATACAAAACAAAAGTCTAGTTTGAATATGTCTATTCATGTCTAACCTGACCTTGTTGAATTGTATTAAAATTGCAGACCTCCAAGTCTTGGATTAATTATAAAGGACACAATAATAAAAGACAGTGGATGTGGAGTGGCCCTTAAAATTCACTGAGTTCCCATATGTGGTATTTAAAGAAAAAAACCAGATGATCATAGGGGAAGGGGGGGAAAAAGAGAGAGAAGGAGGCAAACCATAAGAGATCCTCAACTGTAGAGAACAAACTGAGTGTTGCTGGAGGGGGGGGTGCTAAATGGGTGATGGGTATTAAGGAGGACACTTGTGATGAGCACTGGGTATTATATGTAAGTGGTGAATCACTAAATTCTACTCCTGTAACCAATATTACACTATAATTAACTAGCTAGAATTTAAATAAAAACTTTAAAAACAGAGGAAGAAAAGAATGTATACAGGTGTTGGGTAAAGTGTCAATTATGTCAGTTAAGTTAAATGGGTTGCTGAAAAATCTAGTTTATTACTGATTTTTACATTTGTTCTATCAATTACTGAGAAAAAAGTGTTAAAATCACCTGTAATTGTGAGTTTGTCTATAAATTCAAGTGATGCCAAAACAAAAACAACAACAAAAAAAAACAAAAAAATGCAGTTCACTGAATTCAAATTCGTCATTCTTTAGGTAAGAGAAATGAAAGCAAGATGCACAATTAACTAGCTCTGGTTCATACAGATAGAGGCAGAGACCCAGTGCTCTGGTATTCTCCCTTCACCCCACCGTCACTCTGCCATTGTCTCTACATCATTGATTCTCACCCCTCCTCACACTTTCAAAATCTGGAAGGCATATAATACCTTCTGTTATTAATATTAACCATAACAGTAACTGGATGTATGTGTGCATGTGTGTCCATCAATGGCTGGGGTAGAGCAGTGTGGAGGAGGGGAGAGGAGCCATGCACCTTGAAAATATCTAGAGAAATCTTGATCTCCCTGCAGACAAGCCTCCCGTACTTCCTCTCCTGCCTCCCCCAAAAGCCCCTTTACCCTCACAATAAAATTATTTTCTAGAATTCAGTGCACATTCGTATAATACGCTGATTATATAGACCATTGTTAATCTCCTAGAAATCCACTTCACTCTGTTTCAGAATCACATATAATCAGCTGCAAGAGAATATGGAAAATTAATTGAGCCTCTGGTACAAGGTGGTAAAGAGACACCTCTCCCATCCCCCAACAAGTTTCTATGCTGATGTCAGCCATTTCTGTTAATGTGACTGATTTTGTTTCCTGTTTTACAAAGCAAGTTGTCATTTGAATGAGTTGTCCAAGTATTGGTTATTCTGCAGACCCAGGCTTGGGATATAAGATTAGGAGTTGGTAACACAGAGCCTCAATCCTCCTCTGTGAAGAATGACATAATACAAAAAAGTCCACATGTCCAGATATCTGAGTTACCCCCAAGCTAACTCCTAACTACGAACATGGTAAAATGTGCCAGTCACCTATACTTGTAGGTTTCTAGTTATTACAACTGAAATGTTTTATCTGATGCCCAAATCTGTCTAAATCACAATTATTTCCACAAGTTTGTATTACTTTAAGAAATTAAAGAAAAACATTCCTCTAAATAACTGAATCTGCAATTGTTCACACCACTTCTTATGTTATAAAATAGAAGCATTTTTTCCAGTGTATAAGTTAACATGATCATTAAAGCAGAAAAACAAACTCAAAGTAAAATTACAGAACTACAAACTAAATATTTTACAGACAGAAGAAACAAGTTATGGGAACTCAGAATCAGACAGAACTGGGATTGAATTTTAGATCTTTAATGATTATATGGCTTTAGGCAAATGCCTTACCCTCATTCTCAGTTTCTTCTTCTGTAAAAGGCAATAAAGTACCTGTATTGTAGGGGTCTGAGGACAAAAGGAATTATAATGTTTGTACTGACAATATGTGGGTTGGGTTTTTTTGTTGTTGTGTTTTTTGTTTTTTGGTTTTTTTTTGGTATCTTGTTATCCAGAGTAAACACTATGTAAGCAAAGTACACACAGTTATTGTTGATTCTGGTTGCCATGTTAGAAGAGTCCCAATGAATTAAATATGTCTAGCATATTTCTAGAAAGATAATCAATTTCGCATCTTCCAAATGGTCATTCATGCAGTGCTTTTTTTTTTAAGATTTTATTTATTTATTTGACACAGAGAGAGAGAAAGAGAGAGAGATCACAAATAGGCAGAGAAGCAGGCAGAGAGAGGGGGAAGGAGGCTCCCTGCTGAGCAGAGAGCCCTATGCAGGACTTGATCCCAGGACCTGGAGATCATGACCTGAGCTGAAGGCAGAAGCTTAACCACTGAGCCACCCAGGCGCCCCCATGCAGTGCTTTTAGAACCTGGCACGCACACACATGTGTGTGTCTTAGCATGTGCATATTTTTTTAAGCCCTAAGTTCTAACATCTGTTTATGTTCCGATATTACTACTTCATTTATGCTGTCTTTTTCTCACATTCATTATAAAGTACAGGAAACCAGGCAGCATAATATTCGCTTTGATACTCACCAGACATTCTCTCTTTTTTATTGACCATGAGTTTTCCATTTTTAGTGTAACACTTTTTTTCCCCATCTTACGACATGTATTAGGTAAATCATCCAGTATCTATCTACTCAGGAGTATTGTAAGGTGTTGGTAAGCCATTATCTGGTAAATTGGACCCATGTAAGTAATACATTACCATCATCCAGGCCAACAAAGTCAACTGTTTGCTCAAATGATCTAGATAATTACCTTAGCTATTTTTTTCCATGTAAATAGATTTTGTGTGACTTAGAGAAATAAAATCTTTTTGAGTTTCCACTTTCAGTTCTAAAAAAAACCCAGAAAATCCTGAATATATAGTGAGGTCTATGAGTAGTTCTCCACATAGTTCATACAACATAATGAACTAACTTAGAAATGAGGCCAAGACTCACCATTTAATCAGAATAGATGGTGTTAAATAATGCCCAGATGCACATGATATGTCCCTCTTCCATTAGGGAATCAGAATGAAAATGCTAGAGTGAACTATAGACTGTCCAGAAATATCCACGAGTGGATGTTTATCATGTAATTGTTAAATGCACTAACATCTAGAATAGCCTTCATTTGTCATGAAGTAGAAGTCTGAAGCAGGTAAAGTAAGATGTTTAGAGAATGTATTTTGAGAACATTAAAAAAAAAAAATTGTTCCCTTTACCTAGAGTGAGTCTCTCTAGAAAACAAAACAAAACAAAAAACCTATAGTATCAGCTACCTTTCCCCACAACCCAACCACGACCACTTCAGTTTCCTTCTGTTGGTCCTAAAACAGAGGGAAATCTATAACATGCTTTAATAAATTTCAGTCTACTTTGGTCCCTGCCTTTTTCTCCAGACTTACCTCGCACCATGTTTTCTTCCCTGTCAAAACTCCAACCAGGTAACATTCTCTCAGTCACTTGTAATAAATGTCTTCCCTCGTTGGGGTGGGCATGTCCTGTTTCTATCTGGACTACTTTGTTCTTTGCCTAATTAATTCCTAATCTTCAGTGTCAGTCAGGTGTTACTTCCTCAAGGAAGCCTTCCCTTGACTCCCATTCATGTTTCCGGAGCATTATGAAACCTTCCTGTAACTTTACATTTTTGTATGATTATTTTGTTACTGTCCATTTTCCTTATCAGACCATAAGATCCATGCCTCTTTTTGACCCCCAGTAGCCTAGTTTTTAGTGCTTGGCATAAAGTGGGTGCTCAAAACTAGTTGAACACATTATGTTAAGCATAATATTGGAAAAAGCCATGCCCCAAAGACCACATATTTTATAATTCTATTTATAAGAAATGTCTGGAAAAGGCAAATCTATAGAGAAAGTAGATTAATGATTGCCTAGGGCTGAAAGTTTACCATTGTTCCAGGAAAATCCTCATTCCGTTTTACAGAAGGGATTAACTGTAAAACGGAATGAGGATTTTCCTGGAACAATGGTAATGTTCTAAACCAGGATTATGGGGAAGGTTGCACAACTCAGTAAATTTGCTAAAAGTCATCGAGTTATACATTTAAAATATATGAATTTTATGGTATATGAATTATACCTTAATAAAGATTTTTTTCTAAATGAGCAGTGTTGTCTGGATTTCCCGTTAGTCACTATGTAATCCCATTTCAGAAAAGTTTAATTTGTGTCCACCCATAAGGACCATGTCAGTATTCTTTGTGATTCTTTTAGGTCTTTTTATTTGCTTCTTCACAGCTTCTCTGGGTCTTTGCCTTAATAGCTTATATCTGAGACTTTCTCTGGACAACTACCCTGGGCTACTGGACCTTCTCTGTTCACCTGGTGGAGAGCTCAAAGAGCCAGAGGATTTACAGTTCCCAAGGTGGGCCTTAGCCAGTTACTGACTGGTAACGGAGGATGGAGACAGTGCTTCCTTCCCTCTACTGGGGACATACTCTGGGCTGTAACTTACGTTCTCATAAGGCTGAAGCTACCTTCCCAGGATCTTTGTCAGGAAATGAACCTTTCTTAGCAAGTTTCCCTTTCCTGCTTCCTGCACTAAACATTTACCCAGTTCAATGGGCTCTTCCTTAAATTCCTTGCACATCAACACATGTCTTGGAGTCTGTGTTTGACAGAACCCTGTCCAAAACATTGATCTTCCAGAAATATGTGCTTTGAAGATTTGAAGTTTCAAAAATAATGTAGAGCAATTTATTATTATCCTTACACATCATATTTCCTTATAAGTCCCAGACTTCTTCACATTCTTTCTTCTGCTGGAGATACTGTGTAATGTTCTTCCTGCTCTCTTCTCTTAGATAGCACTGAGATCAAAGGTAGGCATTATATTCACCCAAGGATCCTTCCCCATATCTTCTATATCCATATCCAGTGTCTCACTTTTTGATACCATAATCTCTGTGCTTTCATTTTCACAGCATTTAATGCACTTTAAGGGCATTTCCTCTTCATTGTTGATCTCTTTCTCAACTGTGTAAATCTAAGTGCAGAGATTTTATCTTTATCACACCGTAATGCCTAGTACAATGCCTAAAATATACTAGGTATACAATTAATACTTACAGATTCAAAATAATTTAACAATGTATACTTGTTAACATGAAGTGCTATTTAATATAGAAATATACTTCCAGAAATTTGTAAAGCCATTTATAAATGTATAAATTAATATATTAATATAATTTTATATTACCTGCATGCATTTATTTAAAAATAAAATAATAGGATGGCATTTATGACTTAATTTAAATTTATATAGTAATTTTTCTGAAGTTAATAGCTACTACAATGTAAGGAAGAAGAAGTTATTATGTTTAAGAAGAAAGAAATTCAACGACTGAGTTTAAGAATTTATGAGCTTTACAAGTTGCCAGAATGTTATTGTTGTTCATACTGATTGTTGATATTGCCTGTTCGGGGATAAACAAGGCTATCTTCAGGATCAGTTATATCCTGAAATGTAAGAAACTGCCTTCTCAGCTTACTCATAGGGCTGACTTCATAAACCACATCATTTAGTTATTATTTAAAACATATAAATGAACAAAATAACTTTTTAGAAGTTTGAGATAATTGCTGTAACTCAGCAGATTGAAGTCATGAAGCATGACACTCATTCTTTACTGGATGAAAATCTTATCATGGCTCTAGAATAGCTATACAGATACTGTTTTTCATTTTCCAAGATTGGCAGTGGATACAGGACAGTTCATTTGCTCTGTATATTGAAAGATATGTGTATATGTGCTACTGTGTGCATGTATGTGTGGTATCATCAATTTTTAAATATTTAATATTATTGGTAATTTGATGAGTCTAGATTTGTTGCCATGAGTAATCATTACTTTGCTCTGTTTCTCTTATTTTTGGTCATCATCAGGCTGTAAGAAGCTAACATAAAATCACAAGATGCCTTAAAGCTGAGAGCTGGAACAGAATGGCCCTAGAGTGCCAAGAACTGACTTAAAGCAAAATCTCCAGGTTTCACTTGGGCAGATTGTGCCTAAAAATGTCATTGTGAAATGCTCTCCTTCAGATCATTTCAGCTGGGACATATATGATTTTACCAGCTAAATATTCTTACTTTCCACTTTGGACTGTCAATTCACAAATGCCATATTTGTGACTGACAGTCACATATTTGTGACATATTTGTGACATCACTGAACTCTAAAAATCATAATAATACAAAAAGGCTGGCGTGGGGGAGGCACCTGGGTGGTATAGTCCTTTGGGTAGCCAACTTTATTTTTATATATATATATTTTTTTATTTCTTTTCAGCGTAACAGAATTCATAGTTTTACACCACACCCAGTGCTCCATGCAATGTGTGCCCTCCATAATACCCACCACCTGGCTCCCCCAACCTCCCACCCCCCGCCCCTTCAAAACCCTCAGGTTATTTTTCAGAGTCCATAGTCTCTCATGGTTCATCTCCCCCCAATTTCTCTCAACTCCCTTCTCCTCTCCATCTCCCCATGTCCTCCGTGTTATTTGTTATGCTCCGCAAATAGCCAACTTTTGGTTTCAGCTCAGGTCTTGATCTCAGGGCTGGGATCCAGCCCTGAGTCAGGCTCCATTCTCAGCATGGAGTCGGTTTGGAATTCTCTCTCTTCCTCTCCCTCTGGCCCTCCCCACCCACTCTCTCTTTCTCTTTCTCTAAAATAAATAAAAATACATCTTTTTTTTAAAAGGCAGAGGGAAAGAATTTATCATTTCTACCTGGCAGAGTAATAGATCTCAGGTGGCTGGCCTGGAAGAGTTTCCCTTTTGGGTGTTCACTGTGGTGTAAGAGTGTAAAAAAGAGTAAGAGAGTAGAAAAAGAAATGACTGGTTGGTAAATTCCCCAGGGAATTCTGCAGGCCTTGGACTCTTGTTTTTTTGGAGTTTTTTGATTACTGCTTCAATCTCATTACCAGTTATTGGTTATTCAGGTTGTCAGTTTCTTCCTGTTTCAGTCTTAGAAGTTTATAGGTTTCCAGGGATCCATCCATTTCTTCTAGGTTGTTCAACTTATTGGCATATAGCTGTTGATAATAATTCCTGGTGATTGTTTCTAGTTCCTTGGTGTTAGTCATGATCTCTGTCCTTTCATTTATAATCTTATTAACTTGTGTCCTTTTTCTTTTTTTTTTTTAATAAGTCTGGCCAGTGGTTTATTGATCTTATTAATTCTTTCAAATAACCTGCTTCTAGTTTCATTAATGTGTTGTACTGTAATTCTGGCTTCCAATTCATTGATCTTTGCTCTAATCTTAATTATTACCCTTCTTGTGTGTGGGTTAAGTTTAATTTGTTGTTGATTCTCCAGGCACATGATTAAGTGTTCATCATCATCAGCCATCAGGGAAATTCAAATCAAAACCACATTGAGATACCACCTTACATCAGTTAGAATGGCAAAAATCAACAAGGCAAGAAACAACAAATGTTGGAGAAATTGTGGAGAAAGGGAAGCCTCTTACGCTGTTGGTAGGAATGCAAATTGGTGCAGCCATTTTGGAAAACAGTGTGGAGGTTCCTCAAAAAATTAAAAATAGAGCTATGCCATGACCCAGCAATTACACTACTGGGTATTTACCCCAAAGATACAGATGTAGTGAAAAGAAGGGGCACATGTACTCCAATGTTCATAGCAGCAATGTCCACAATAGCCAAACTATGGAAGAAGCTGAGATGCCCTTCAAGAGACGAATGGAAAAAGAAGATGTGATACATATATACACTGGAATATTACTCAACCATCAGAAAGGATGAATACCCAACTTTTAATCAACTGGGATGGGACTGGAGGAGATTATGCTAAGTGAAATAAGTCAAACAGAGAAAGTCAATTATCATATGGTTTCACCTATTTGTGGAACATAAGGAATATCATGGAGGACATTAGGAGAAGGGAAAAATGGAGGAGAAATCGGAGTGGGAGATAAACCATGAAAGACTATAGACTCTGGAAAACAAATGGAGAGTTTTAGAAGGGAGGAAGGTGGGAGGAGGATGTTTGAACCTGGTGATGGGTATTAAGGAGGGCATGGAGTGCATGGAGCACTGGGTGTTATACACAAACAATGAATCATGGACCACTACATCAAAAAAAAGAAAGAAAGAAATGCCATTCCATCCAAAAAATAAATAGTAATGACAAAGTGAAGTATTTGTAATCTGGAAAGAAAAATTGAGAAAAAGAAAAACACATGACATTTTTCCATGTTTCATTTCAATAATTAAGAGATCAAGGACACAAGCAATGGTCATTCTAAGACTAAATAGACTGAAAAACTTCTTGATTGATTCTCCTTGTCTGACTCATTTGGAGATGAACCCAACTCAGCTTAATAAAGAGAGAAACCTTTGGGACAGCTGGACTTCTTCTTTTCCTTTTCTCCTTCCCCTCCTCTACTTCCTCCTCTCTAACCAAATGTATCCCATCTTAAGGAAATCATTACTTATCTGGAACACCTGCATGACTTGTTGGTAGTGGATTAAATGAATCCATTCATCACAGCATGGCTTCTTAAAGTATTTCTTAAACTGTGATATACAGACAAATCACTAGAGGATTTTGTTCAAATGTAGGTTAAGAGTCAGTAAGTCTGAACTAGGGCCTGGTTAAAGTCCATGGACCACTTTTTGAATAGCAGAGATCTGTAGTATTCATCTATTGTTTGCTCATTCCTTTATTTACTTATTAGATTAAAATTGTTGCATTCTGTGGAAGTTCATGTCTGAACAGTTGTCATATGTTTCATGTTCTGTCATCTGTTAGAAATTATAAGGAGATATAATAAGGCACAGCCTCTGCCCTTACAATCAAGTTGGAGAAGGAAATGCTAAATATTAACTTGGTGCCAGATGACTGACTAGGGTAATGAAAATGAGAAGGTGAAATAGCTCAGTTACGTTAATGTGAAAGAGTCAGCAAACAGCAGCATATCATTTACCATTCATTGGTACAGACTGCCAGTGGAATAAAGTTTTGGGGTGGAAAGAAAATATATTAAATATGGAGGTGGATAACATTTCAAAATGAAGAAAGATGAAAAACACTTTATCTGGACTTGTGATTGCTTCCTCCACTCCACTGTGAACTCTGACTGCAGAGAAAATGCTTGTGCTTTTCAATATTTTCTACTTGCATATTTAGCAAATAGCAGGGTGGTAATAAACCAAATTAATTCAGGAAAGATAAAATAGCTAGAACAATTAATTAGATTAAGAGATATATTCCTATGGAGATATAAGGAAATAACCAAATAGAAACTGAGATGATAAGAGTAACATTTTTGGGGACAAATCCGATTAATTTCTCTACGGACCTGCCTACCTGCCTACCTATCTTTATTTGTATTTTTTAAAATATCTATTTATTTATTTGAGAGAGAGTGTGTGAATGGGGGGAGGAGCAGAGGGAGAAGATCTCAAGCAGACTCTACATGGGACATGAAGCCCAACATGGCGCTCAGTCTCCTCACCCAGAGATCATGACTTGAGCCAAAACCAAGAGTTGGGTGCTTAACTGACTTAACTGATATATTTTTAAGAAAGGAATACAAAGAAAGGAGTCCGGAATATTAAGTAAGACCTGAGCAGATGAAGAGATACTGTAATCTGAATATATAAACCAAAATTTATAGAGTGATTATCTCAGAGGAGCTCACATAATTAATATTAAAAAAGATGTTCAAAACAAAATTAAGTTTAATTGATTTCATCTGGAAATAAAAATTGTTGTTCAATAGTACTTTCTGATTGGGAAATGAGTACTGGGAAAGTTCTGCCAAAATTTTGACAACCCACACCTTCCTCAATACACACACACACACATGCACACATGCACACATGCACACATACACACATTCTCTTTCTCTCTTTCTCATTCTCTCTCTGTCTCTTTCTCAGTTTTGAATAATTTGGCCATATTATAACATTAATTAAAAATGGATTTCTGAGCCAATTAGTAATGGATTTCTAGGTTATTTGGAATTGATTATTGACTTTTTAGATACTAAGTAATTCACTTCAAATGGTTAAATCGACCTTCTTAGTCAGGGACAGCTGACTCATGGTGAGCACATATAATCTGAAGTTGACTTTCTGTTTCACCAGACTTTCAGTAGTGGTGCCTGCCATCGAAAAATCGATTTGGTTTTCTCTTATACTAAGGTAAAAAATACTTTGCATCTTTCCACATGTTTGTGTGCTGATGACTCATGTGTCCAATGTTCTGGAAAATCTCTCGTTATATGATAGGGTGTTGAAAATGGCTCAAACATGAGAATCCAAACCATGCTGGCTGTAATTTTAGATTTTATTTATTTATTTACTTTAGAGAGAGAAGGAGAGAGACGGGGTTGTGGGGGAAGAATGTGTGTGTGCGTGTGGTGGGGAGGGGCTGGGGGAGAGGGAGGGAAAGAATCTCAAATAGACTCAAATAGGCTTCATGCTGATCATAGAGTCCCACATGGGGCTGGATCCCACAACCCTGAGATTCTGACCTGAGCTGTAACCAAGAGTCAGATGTTAAACCCATTGAGCCACCCAGGCGCCCTATGCTGGCTATTATTTTAAAACATACAAATGATTGCTTGCAGAAAGTAATGGAAAGGCATGGTTAAACTGTATGACTTAATTATTTCAGGAATATTACAGATGCAGATATATTTTAAGGAGGGATAATACATCTCTTCCACTGTAACTCAGTTCTGGGGTGGAAATTAAAGAGTTAAGTGTTAGTAATGACATATTATGATAAGCTCTGATTGTATGTTAGGAGTTCCAAATGATCTTTCATATTGATTTTAAGATCCCCTCAGTTACTTCGGCTGCCTCATTTTGAAAATCCACTTCTTGATTTTTTCATGTCCCCTATCTAATTGTTTTTTTTTTTTTCTAATTACTTTTGAGTTACTCAAACTCAATGAGCAAATAGCACAACATCACTTGTTAAAATGAAATCTAAAAAATCTTTAATAACTGCACAAATTACTGGTCGGCAAGTGGTTCATGATTTTTTTTTTTTTAACACAAAATTGATGAGTGTTGTGTGGCTGGTTTACATTTTGGTGACCTTAGAACATCTATCTTTCAAACAAGCCAGGCTTGGTTTGCCAAGCTGCTGATTTGGCCTAGAAGGTTTCTAAGTTCCATCTACTTCAGTAAACAAGTATGCTGGTTACTGATGCTTAGATACAATTTTAGGATTTTTACACAAATACTGCCAGAATGTTTTTTCTAAGCTATCAACATAGCAGGGTACTATTTACATTTATAGAGATAACTGAATCTCAGAATTGGAGAGGAATATTAATTTTCCACTCTATAGCACTTTTATTATTTCCTTTTACATACGTTATTTCAGATGTTCATAATTACTCTAGTATATTAAGCTAGTTTATTATTGTTCTGAAATTTTAGTTTAATTAATTCATATGTCCAATCTATTATTTATTTAGCAGATGTTGTACCAAATTCTTACATGTGCCTGGACACTAGGAATACAAAAATGAGAGCAACAACAATAGTAATAACATATATTTTTTAAAAAGGAATAAAAACAGTCCCCTACCCAGAATATGGGTAGCTCAATGAGAGAGACATATATATGTAATTAAACAACTTCATATTTGATTAAGAAAATGTGTGTCAAATGATGAGAAAGTATCTTTAAAAACCTGGGAGCAAGGGAATCATGAATGCCATCCTTTAGGAGGCAAAATTTAGCTGAATCTTGAAGTACCAATATCTTTAAATGTTAGTCCTCTTCTATTATTTTGTTTTTCTCTTTTGGGAACTTCAATATTTTATATATTGCATTATTTTTACCCGCACTTTTGTTTATAATTCATGCTGAGATATTTGGCCACAATTTTTATTTTGCTCCATGGCAGTAATATTATTGTGAGTTTCCTTTCCTGTGAAGTGGTACTTTTTTTACTTCCTCCTTTAGCCGTCTTTTACTTTTATGTATGTGTTATTGCAAGTCTTCTTTTTTTTTTATTATTCGTTGTCAAATATTTCTTTCCAGTACAATTTCTGTCCCATTGCTGTTGATGTTCTCTCTGGGTTCATGTGACAGAGAAAGAAGATAAAAATGTCTAGCGCTTTCTTTTCTGCCTCCACAGAAACAGATTATTTTATTTGCATACTGTCTCCAGGATGTTTTAATTTAGTTGTCCCTAATTTTCTTTGTTAGGCAAATTTAACTGGAAAGGAAGAAAATGGCTCCATTTCCTGAGCAATCACCCTGGGTAGAATTACTACAAACAAGGAGAATGGGTTCTACACCTCTAGGCATATTCTTAATCTGCTATCCTTTCTTGAATTTTGCAAAGTCTAGGTGATCTTGTCCTGTAGTTTCTTGCCCATTGCTTACAAGTTCTATTTTCCACATAACTGAACACAGTGCAGCCAAGTTCTTGCCATGTCATGACAAGGATTCCTCCAGTTTCCAATAGCATGCTCCTAATTTCCATCGCTTCCCTCACTAATATCAAATGTAATGTCCCTATTTCTATCAACAGTCTCTTTAATTTTAATCTAGGCTCTTTATAACATATACTTCAAAAATCTGTGTCTCTTTTGATTACTCAATTTCCAAACCATTTATACTATTTGATGTATTTTTGGCAAAAACATGTTATTTCCCGGTACCAAAAGCTGTATTCGTTTCAGCTGCTGTAGCAATATACCATTGTGGGCGGCTTAAAACAATGGAAACTTTTTCTCTCCCATTTGGGGATTTTATAGTAACAAAATGAGAAGCCATTACCAGTAGTTGTCAGTGGGGATGGTAAAAGAGAATCAGGTTGGGAGGTATGTTGGTCTTATACAATTTATCATATTTTGATTTTTGTCTATATGTGCATGAATTGCTTTTACTTTATATAAGTTGAAAACAAAATAAAATTGGAAAATTACATAAATTCATTGACAGCCAAAAATAAACCCAAATATGTGGAAAATCAAATCATAACTTGTATGTAGTTATGCATACTATTTAATGACAGTAGTTGAGATGTATTAAGTTTACGAGACCAGAATGTAAGAAGTGAGTTTTCAAGAAAGAAGAATGAGAAGACAAGAGGAAAATCTTCTAGACATACTTAATTGCTTTGGTATCCACTTCATGAGAGCTCCCCAAATACCCTCTGATATATAGTATTTCACAAAGAGAAGACATTATGTATGTCTTCATACAAATTTATGTCCCAATGGAAAATAATATATTCAGATTATAACTGAGCCAGTCCACTCTGGCATTCCTCCTTGAAAGTCTATGGACTGAGTTAGAAAACCAATGAGGTTTATAGACAGTCTTTAGGCTTTCTTTAGACTATCTTTTCTCCATGTGTTACTGTGTTATTATAGTGTTGTATACTTTATATTGTGTTATGATAAAATCTGGTTTGCTGAATATTGAAATGAAGATAACATTTTCTTTTTTTTTTTTTAAGATTTTATTTATTCATTTGACAGACAGAGGTCACAAGAGAAGCAGGCAGAGAGAGAGGAGGAAGCAGGCTCCCTGCTGAGCGGAGAGCCTGATGCAGGGCTCCATCCCAGGACCCTGAGATCATGACCTAAGCCGAAGGCAGAGGCTTTAACCCACTGAGCCACCCAGGTGCCCTGAAGATAACATTTCCTAAGATACATCTTTAAAAAATAATGGAACAGCACAATAATTGGATTTAACCATTCATTCATCCATTTATTTTTTTAATAAATATTCATCATTTATAAATATAACTTATAACATTTATGGAGGGAATGGAAGTCACCGTGTTAGGAATTGGGAGTCGAAATGTGAAACATGCCCTCCTTGCATTTAAAAAATTTCAGTATCAGAGGAGGCATAAGGCAATATGATAAAAATGATACATGCAAAAGGGGACCCTTAGTCTTCACTGGCCTTTAATCACAAAAGCAAAGAAAGTAAATATAAGGTTTCCAATATTACCCAATATTTGGGGGAGATAAACCTAAACAGTTTGAAGGATTTGTGTTCTCATATGAAGCAGAATTAGTCATTTCTATTTAGCATCCCATAGTAATTTTTTCAAAGCTCTTATATAGCCATCACACTTGGTTTAAAGTATTTTGTATTACTGTCATTGTCTAATTGTTTGTAAACACATAGGGGAAATGCAATCTTGTTTTATGCAATATTGATTACCACTCTGTTCATCAACATTACTCACAGTGATTGGTTTCTTTCCTGATAACATTTTAAAATTTACAAATAGATGGTACTTATTTTTTAGATAACAATTAAATGAAACCATGATTGTAATATTCATTGTTTTGATAAAAATCTGTTAATTCCTATAAATTAATAAACTTCCCATTACAACAACATTAATAGAAGACACAGCTTTTACTTGTTACACAAATATTGCTTAACTGGAACACAGATTCCCCAGGATTTAAGCTTCAGAAAACATTTGGTAACCTCACTGCAATATATGTGCTAAAATTAAAGCTCAGTTTATATTTGATAAAATCAAGAGGGCTTTGAATGTTCTAACCAGAAGTTCCGCTCTCCGCTCTGCTCTCATGGATAAGGTCTCCAGCCAAAAAAGCTCTTTATCAAAGGGACCACATACAGTCCTTGATTACTCCTAAGTAGCAGGTTTCAGTTTCCTGTGAACCTGTGGAATCATCCAAACTAGTCAATTACATCCTCCCATGGGAAATGGTGGGGGGGGGGCACCTCCAACAGCCTGATATGTCCCTCTGTAGCATTCAGTGTCCTTCTCCCCCAGACTGTGAAAATGATGAATAAACAATTGTCAATTTAATTTGTCCAGTGTCTGGTGCCATAGAATGGGCTGCCCTTCCCTTACTGCCAGGATGAAAAGAAAATGATTAATTTTTTTTTTTTTTAACAAGTCAAGTATTATAGTCAATCTGACTCAGCCTTACTGAGGAAGATAGTAGGTGAAGTTTCACCTTGGGTAAGAGGCAAGGAAGAGATACCTTGTCAAAGAATTTAAAAACAATAATAAAACTAACTAAAAACGGCCTTGTTTTTGTTGTTGTTGTTTTGTAGTTTTAATTATCATCAAATACTGGTAGTTCTAGTGATAAAATTCTCCTCTGATGGGATGGGCTGTCCTCTTCCCCACCCTCACCTACCATTGTATGCTGGAAGAGCTAATGCCTTGTATGCTTATCATCTGATCACTACAGATCTCTAGTTAAGACAAAGATCATGGTAGAAAGTGACAGTGTTGGAGAATTTGTTTCTAGAAAAAAACTTGAAAACCTTCAAGGATGTAGACAACATATTGGTGTCCATGGAAATGCCACTGATTGTTATGTGAAGAATTGCAGGTGCTTAAGTGAAGATGATGTTGTAGGTGAAAGTGATGGCTAAAAACAGGATACAGGCTCCAGGACAAATATCATCCAGGAAATCCTCCAAAAGTTTGGAAGGAGAAGTCTATGTATAAGGACCACATGAGCAGCAGCATCCAGAACCAACCAATAAGCCACTGATGAACAAATCTGAAAGTAAATATACCTAAAATTAAAGCTATGCAAATGCCTTTAAAAGGTAGAAAGGTAAATGTTTTCCTTGACATATCTAAATGCAACCACTAACTTTAAAAGCATAGACTTTTGAGTCCAAAAATACAGAGTACGGATCCCATCTTCATTGTGTGTCTGTTGATCATTAAGAAAAAGGAAACTAATACTGAGCAGAATTACTTCAAAGAAGAGAGATGTTTGATATAAAATAGCTGATGGTACCTGGTGCTTGCTAGGGTTAGTAAAATGCAGTAATCAGCAAATTCCTTAAAGGGCAGCATTACCTAAGTATGGGGTTGCTAGAGAACATCCACTGGCAAACAGTCAAGATTATTAAGGAATTAAAAAAAAAAAGCAGAAATCATGGAAAATATTGTGGGGGTAAGGGAAGAGGAATGATAGAGTATTTGTGTGATCACTGTGGAGACTCTGAAAGGCAATGCTAAGAACATTATTTAAATTGTTTAGGAGCAGTGACTTAAAAGAGGTGATTGCCCAGCCCTGAATGGCTATTGCCCTACAAAGGTAAAGGGGGAACCCAAACATAGGTTAGAAGTCTAAGAAAATATTCTAACAGGTAAATAAAGAGGGTCTGACCTACTCTGAGTACAGTGGGGATACTACGAAGGGGCAAATCTGGAACTCATTTTGTTTGTA
This sequence comes from Mellivora capensis, assembly GCA_004024625.1. Classification (NCBI taxonomy): domain Eukaryota; kingdom Metazoa; phylum Chordata; class Mammalia; order Carnivora; family Mustelidae; genus Mellivora; species Mellivora capensis. The sequence continues at coordinate 40,397 of PISX010017124.1, forward strand.
ATTGTGACTAGATCTAGTGACAGTTCAGAACAGGGTTTGAAGGATAAGGTAGTATGTGTTGTCCTGTTATGAGTAAGGGAGACAAGAACATAAAATGTTTTAAAACTCCCTGCTAAGGAACTGGAAGTAATATGTGATACGGCAGGGGAGAGAAATTATTGGTATAACAAGAGAGATCTTACATACTTGGCTTATTATAGATTTAAGAAACTTTACAAGCAGAAACAGAATTCTCTTAAAATAAGAAGTTGTGGCTAGGTCCAAGTTCCATGAAAAAATAAATAAATAAAGTGCTGTCCTAGGCCAGTCAAGAAGGACTATATATAATCAATCTCTACAAGACTTGTTTAACTGCCAGGTTGCACATTTAAGTGTTATTGCCATTGTACACATGGGTTAAATTAACTTAAATTAGTTGGCAATTAGTGTAATAAGAATGATATTTTCAATTAATTTTCCATATTTAAAATAAACAAGTAGGAAGCTGAAAATTTATGTCTGGCAGCTTTGCAACAAGAAGTTGCTGAGAGGAGATAAGGAAATCAAGGCAGGAATGAGATAGAAATTTTGGCTAAAAGAAGGTTTAAAAGCAGATGTCTCAGTGTGTCTTCAGAATGAGAGAAGAATAAAATAATAGGAGGAGAAGTATGTATTTCCATAAAATATTCCAGTGACATATGGTAGAGATAGAGAATAAAACACTAAATGAATTAATCAATTAATAAATGACTGCCCATTCTGAATTGATTGACTACTACAAGTATCTTGCAAGAATTAGATCAATAGATTTTATGGCTCTATTTAATGAACTAACTCCAGGAAACGAGAAGAAGGAAAGTGAAGGAGGATACCTGGTTAAGCGCCATGAATACTGAAATGATTTTATGCACTTAAATAACTTTTTCTTGAGCTCGACCTCAGGTGCTAAGGCTATTTTGCTAATGTTTGGATATACAGGGGAGTTATTAGCAGAAAAATTATTATCAGAACCCACTCAGAGTGGGCAAAAAAACCTTCTGTTATTTAAGATTCATGATTTGGGTGTTGCGAGAGGCATGTAGTACAAAGGAAGATCTTAACTTCACCATAAAGGAGGAAGAGGGGGAGACATAATTGAGGGTGAGGGGGAGAGTTGGCATTTAAATAAGATACTAAGGAAAACATGGAAGGAAGGTGTTTGATTTATATAGAAAAGTTTCTGAGGCAGTATTTTCACTGCAAAACATTATTTCCTTAAAGTTGGCATATAGAAAGAGATAGTATTTAAAAATATAATAAAACATTTAAAAGGAGTATCGTAGTAGAAATAAACATACAAAACACGTGGTAAAATTACATAGTATGTGGGTCTGTGTGTATGTGTGCCTCTATATTTTATAGGGATATATGCCATTGATACAAATATACACATTAAAATATACATTAATGTAAATTCTTCATATGTTTGTATAAGAATATTTAAATAGCATTATCTGCATATATATAATATCTTTATACTCAGCTATAGAGTTTGTAAGCAGATTATGTCCAGAGTATTTCCAGAACTTGTGACAAATTAAGTATTGGATAAGCCATGGTCAAGGATGGATACATGTGCTGTTTCATGAGAACAAAAATATCAAACAAGTAAACACTGCTACAATAAGTACAAACAAGTATAAATTAAGTTATGATAGTAGAAAGTGTACATTGTTTAGAATTACATATTTGCTAATAAATATCATCAGCAGGGTTGGTTTCATCAAGTGAAACCATTGTCACAGAGGAAAGGCCATGCTCCAAGTTTGATGCTTTCTGACTATTGGTTTGGAATTATTCATAATTTCATCCTTTAATTTAGTCCAATGGGACAGTCAATTCTCACCTTCCTGCTTCCTGGCTCTACCCAACACCAGGCGCATCTCCCTCCACAGGTGGGTTCTTGGACAGAGCGCAGATAGGGTCAGTGCGTGTTCTGAGCACCCACTTATCCAGAGGGTGGGACCTGGCGTGCCTGTGAGGGTCTGCACTTGGCACAAATATCCCTGTGCCTGAGGGTGTGCAAGAATTAAATAGCAAATACAAAACGTCGGGAAAGGTCAAGAAAGTAAGTACTTTTTTTCTTTTTCCCATTTTGAAAAAGGGTTCTGGCATTTTTATTTTGCACCTGATTGCACAAATTCCTTGCCTGGCGCTGGCCACTAGTAATTATTAACCTTTCAGAATGCCCCCTTCTCCTGATAATAAAAAGCGACTTTTATTTTCTTCTCCCTGGATGCCAGCCTCCCATGAACTCATCCATGCAAGCGGCTAGCCATCTAGGTATCACCACACTTCTGGTGTCTGAAGCAGCCATTCTCTCATACTGCCCAAATCCCTTTTAGATATTTACATTGCTGTTTTCAGTGGAAATTGGGGAGCTGGTGGCTCTTATCCCACTTAATTGTTTTAAGTTTTAAAACTTAAACCTTAAAACTTAAAACTTAAGTTTTAAGTTTTTAAATTGCTTAAGGTGCAAGGAGTTGAAAAGAGCAAAGGGAAAGGTAGAATCAACCCTACCACTTTGCTAAGAAGGTAGACCAGGATTGACATGCTATTCTATAATTCTAGTTTCAAGATCTAGGGAGACATTCTTTGTAAAAAGCCATGGAGATTCAGAGAAATGGGCAACAACAAATATGAAGAAGCTGAGAATAGTACGGTATTTCATTTCTGAACTGAACGACTTGAATCTAACATGTGTGGAGAGATGGGCTATACCTGAATGAAAAGAAACAAATATTCTTAGATCCTTTTCACTTAATTTCTTTTGGGTATAGAGGCTAATAGTGCATAGTTTGTACGAGCCTCATCTCATGTCTCTGTAGTTTTCTGGTTGACTTTGAAACATTTTTTTACATTAGAATTCTCTTAGGATATTAGTTAATATTTTTGAGAAAATGAGTTTAATTCCTCCTTTAAACAGTTTTCTTTTAAAGTATTTTAACTTTTGCTTTTCAATTTAAATACTAGCAGCAGAAGAGTCACCATGAATGTTAGTATATCCAGATCAGATTAGCAAGAGTCAGGGAAGAATGATATAAAGGATATTAGCATACATAATAAGTTAGAATGATCCTAACATCAGGATGAGGTTGGCTCTGTCTATATGATACAAAATGTTTGACTGATTGTTGGAATAGATGAATGGATTCTTATGATTGCTTTTTTTTCCTGTCATAGTGGGAGATAATTTAGACTCCCAAGGAAGGGCCTCTTTGTCAATAAGTCTTTGTCAACACAGCCTTAATCAGACTCATTAACAAGAGGATGATTATCAGCTTCTTAATTTGGGGAAAAAAAATGCCAAGAGTCTAAAACCAGAGTGAGGAAGCTAAAGAGTCTAAGTTTTTTCTGCCTACAATTGCTATTTGACTTGGAGATTATAAGTATGAAAGTTGTTTGAGAACATGGAAAATACACCACATAAATTCAGAACAATTCACCTCAAGTAATGATAATGCTCTACTCAATCCATTTACTTTGAACATTTCAGTAAGTAGAAATGTAGTCAAATACTTTCTATGCTGTTGTATTGTTATTGCTTCAATGTCATGTGATTATTTTAATTTTCCAAGCATATTAAACACCATATGATTCAAGTTAGTTTGACTTAATTTACCTTGATTATAATTATGAATCAGTGATAGACTCTCATAAATATGCTGTAGAGAATGGGAAACATTGATTTATTGGATAAACTATTTAATATGGAAACTCCTAAAACAGAGATTGGAGGACTTTAGAATATGAACAGGAAATTAGGGAAGACTTGAGTTTTAATAGTAAAACTGCACTTGCTATTTGCCTGGATATTAACTTGGTTAGTTTCCTTACCTGTTATGGGAACAGGGAGGAGCAAAGATGT
>PISX010017125.1:0-17093 GCA_004024625.1 Mellivora capensis
TGGCAAGGATGTGGAGAAAAAGGAACCCTCCTGCACTCTTGGTGGGAAGGCAAACTGGTGTAACCCCTATGGAAGATAGTATGGAGGTTCCTCAAAAAATTAAAAAATAGAATTACTCTATGATTCAGGAATCACACTACTGGGTATTTACCCAAAGAATACAAAAACACTTAATTCAAAGGGATATATCCACCTCTGTGTTTACTGTAGTATTATTTATAATAGCTAAACTATGGAAACAGCCCAAGTATGCAATGATAGATAAATGGATAAAGAAGATGTAGTAGGGGTGCCTGGGTGGCTCAGTAGGTTAAACTCTCTGCCTTTGGCTCAGGTCATGATCCCGGGGTCCTGGGATGGAGCCCCACATCGGGCTCTCTGCTTGGCGGGGAGCCTGCCTCCCCCTCTCTCTCTGCCTGCCTCTCTGCATACTTGTGATCTCTGTCTGTCAAAAAAAAAAAAATGATAATAAGAAGAAGGTGTAGTAACGGCTGGGATGTTCATTATCACCACTGCTATTCAAGATAGTACTAGAAGTCCTAGCCTCAGCAATCAGACAACAAAAAGAAATTAAAGGAATCCGAATTGGCAAAAAAGAAGTCAAACTATCACTCTTTGCAGATGATAATGATACTTTATGTGGAAAACCCAAAAGACTCCAATCCAAATCTGCTAGAACTTGTACAGGAATTTAGTAAAGTGTCAGGATATAAAATCAATGCACAGAAATCAGTTGCATTTCTGTACACCAACAAGACAGAAGAAAGAGAAATTAAGGAGTCAATCTCACTTACAATTGAACCCAAAGCCATAAGATACCTAGGATTAAACCTAACATAAGAGGCAAAGAATATGTGCTCAGAAAACTATAAAGTACTCATGAAAGACATTGAGAAAGACACAAAGCAATGGAAAAACGTTCCACGCTCATGGATTGGAAGAACAAATATTGTGAGAATGTCTATGTTACCTAAAGCAATCTACACATTTAATGCAATCCCTATCAAATGCCATCTTTTTTTTTTCAAAGAAATGGAACAAATAATCCTAAAATTTATATGGAACCAGAAAGGACCTCAAATAGCCAGAGGAATGTTGAAAAAGAAAGCCAAAGTTGGTGGGCATCACAATTCCACTCTTTTTTTTTTTTTAAGATTTTATTTATTTATTTGACAGACAGAGATCACAAGTAGGCAGAGAGGCAGGCAGAGAGAGAGAGGAAAGGAAGCAGGCTCCCTGCTGGGCAGAGAGCCCGATGTGGGGCTCGATCCCAGGACCCTGGGATCATGACCTGAGCCGAAGGCAGAGGCTTTAACCCACTGAGCGACCCAGGCGCCCCGGCATCACAATTCCAGACTTCAAGTTCTATTACAAAGCTGTCATCATCAAGACAGTACGGTACTGGAACAAAAACAGACACATAGGTCAATGGAACAGAATAGAGATCCCAGAAATATACCCTCAGCTCTATGGTCAACTAATCTTTGACAAAGCAGGAAAGAATGTCCAATGGAAAAAAGATAATCTCTTCAACAAATGGTGTTGGGAAAATTGGACAGCCACATGCAGAAAAATGAAACTGGACCATTTCCTTCCACCACACACAAAAATAGACTCCAAATGGATGAAGGACCTCAATGTGAGACAGGAATCCATCAAAATCCTTGAGGAGAACACAGGCAGCAACCTCTTCGACCTCAGCTGCAGCAACTTCTTCCTAGAAACATCACCAAAGGCAAGGGAAGCAAGGGTAAAAATGAACTATTGGAATTTCATCAAGATCAAAAGATTTTGTGCAGCAAAGGAACAGTCAACAAAACCAAAAGACAACTGACAAAATGGGAGAAGATTTTTGCAAATGACATATCAGATAAAGGGCTAGTATCCAAAAATCTATAAAGAACTTATCAAACTCAACACCCAAAGAACAAATAATCCAATCAAGAAATGGGCAGAGGACATGAACAGACATTTCTGCAGGGAAGATATCCAGATGGCCAACAGACACATGAAAAAATGCTCCACATCGCTCAGCACCAGAAAAATACAAATCAAAACCACAATAAGATACCACCTCACACCAGTCAGAATGGCTAATATTAATAAGTCAGGAAATGACAGATGCTGGTGAGGATGTGGAGAGAGGGGAACCCTCCTACACTGTTGGTGGGAATGCAAGCTGGTGCAGCCACTCTGGAAAACAGAGTGGAGGTTCCTCAAAAAGTTGAAAATAGAGCTGAAAATAGAGTTGAAAATAGAGATACCCTATTACTCACCAATCACATTACTGGATATTTACCCTAAGGATACAAATGTAGTGATCCGAAGGGGCATGTGCATCCGAATGTTTATAGTAGCAATGTCCACAATAGCCAAACTATGGAAAGAAAGTAGATGTCCATCAACAGATGAATGGATAAAGAAGAAGTGGTAATCTGGAAAACAGCATGGAGGTTCCTCAAAAAGTTGAAAATAGAGCTACCCTATGACCCAGCAATTGCACTACTGGGTATTTACCCTAAAGATACAAAGGTAATGATCCAAAGGAGCACATGCACCCGAATGTTTATAGCAGCAATGTCCACAATAGCCAAACTATGAAAGAACCTAGATGTCCATCAACAGATGAATGGATAAAGAAGAGGTGGTGTATATATACAATAGAATACTATGCAGCCATCAAAAGAAATGAAATCTTGCCATTTGCAATGACGTGAATGGAACGAGAGGGTATTATGCTGAGCAAAATAAGTCAATCAGAGAAAGATGATTATCATATGATCTCCCTGATATGAGGAAGTGGAGAGGCAACGTGGGGGACTTAGGGGGTAGGAAAGGAATAAATGAAACAAGATGGGAATGGGAGGGAGACAAACCATAAGAGACTCTTAATCTCACAAAACAAACTGAGGGTTGCTGGGGGAAGGGGGGTCGGGAGAGGGTGGTGGGGTTATGGACATTGGGGAGGGTATGTGCTATGGTGAGTGCTGTGAAGTGTGTAAACCTGGCAATTCACAGACCTGTACGCCTGGGGATAAAAATACATAATATGCTTATAAAAAAATAAAAAGGGTAAGCAATTTAATATTTTGTGTGGATGGAAATAGAAAAAGTATGTGCTAGAGAATTTTTTAATACATTTCTAGATATTTGAATTAATTCCCCTCTTTTCTGAAAACTGATGTTTTCTATCTTTTGAAATCAAGAGTGCTAATAAAGTGGAATATTTGTGTCAGAATCCTCAATTGTGCCTTAGGTCTGCATCTATTTCCATAGTATTGTATTCTCTATCTTTCCACCGTGGTTTTCTGTACAATAATATGAAAAGGGAGAATTACCTAAAACATGTATACAAGCTTCTAAGAACTCTTCAAGAACTGTCACCACCAGCTGCCCAGCTGCTAGATCAGAAACATGGAAGTCATTCCCTACTCTGAAACACATACTCACTCCATCACAGGGAACTTTCAAAATATCTCTCAGATCTGTCCCCTTTCTTCCACGTTGCTTGATGCTAATTTTGACCAATTCGTCATTAGTTTTCACTAGGATTACTGAAACATTCCTTAATTATTTCTGTGTTTTCTTCTCCTGCTATAATCCATTCATCATATTAGTCAAAGTGAACATTTAGAAGTGTAATTCTCACCATGTCAGTCCTTTACAGAAAATTCTTCAATGATTTCCCATTGCTTTTATTATAAATCCTTAAATGATATGGTATTACCTAACTTTCCAGTCACAAATCGTATCTTTATCCCCTTAGCTGTCAAATAATCTATTTCATGGCTGTACAAGCTTGGAAAAACTGGCTTTTTGTACAAGCTTATTCTTTGTCGTGAGAGGTTGTCTTGGCATTATATTTAGTGACATCTCTGTCCGCCACTCACTAGATTCCAGGGCATTCCCCTAGTTGTGACAAAATATCCCCAGATATTGTTAAGTATCCCCTGAGAGTCAAAATAACTATAGTTGAAAACTACTGCTCTAGATACATTCTTGTTCTTTTATATATTGTAACAGTGTTCTTTTCTTTTCTCCCCCAAATATTCTAAAATTATTGTGTTGTTCCTGGGATGTTCTTTCTACACCCCCACTTTTTTCCCCCACTGATTTAGAGTCAGTCCCTCCCAATGCAGTACACTAGGTTAGTTTTACTCTCTTGATATCTTTTTGATTCATTTTTTTAAATTGTCTGCTGTCAATTCTCATGTCACTTTATCTGCTCCTCCAATGTGCTGTGTAACTGTTCATCACAAGACCTTTGCTCGTGCTCTTTTAAATATACTGATAACTGCCCTATTTTGTCTCGATGTCTATGCATAGCCCCATCTCACTTTTTCAAAGAAAACTTTCTTAGCACCTTGGACTTCATTTTTGTTGTTTTTAGTATGCCTCCATACATACTTGGGTTCCTTTTACTCTGAACACTTGTCTCAGTTTGCCCTTTCCTCTTTATTTGTGTAATGATCTGGCTAATGTGTTTCTCATCCAGAAGTCTTTTCAATGAAAATAAGAACCATGTTTATTTATTTATTTTGCTTGTTTGTGTTTTTTTTTGTTTGCCATTTCATCTCTAACACCTACCACAGATTCTGGCACATAGTAGAGACTCACTATATATTTGGTGAGTGAGAATGAGTGCAGAACACAGCCCACAACTATAATTAGATGATTACCTATGTGATCATGCTTCCAGTGTGGGTTGTAAGCTGCCTGAGGGTTGAGATCTTGTCCTTGTTTGGAACTGGTACATATAGAGTACCTAACACAAGATCTCAGTAAATTTTTTTTAAAGCAATGAAAGTTTCCTGGAAATAACTCACTTTTTGTTATAAGTTTAAGATGTAGAATTTTTTTTTTAATTTACAAAATTTCAGACTATAAAATGCACCTTAGACACATGCTAGACCATTTTTGTTTATGTCTTTTTCATTTTTCTGGGTGAACATGTATATATTCTCACTTGGTACAATATAAGTTAATGGTAGGGTAGAGTTAGAATCTGGTTTCCTAACACTTAGGTAAACATTACTTTCTTGGTTGCCTAATATACCTGCCAGATATCTTTGAAAACTAAAAAATACTCTAGTGTATGTGTCCAAAACTCTAATACACTTACAAATATCCCAAGCTGGTAATATGTGTTATTTTCCTATTTACCTTACCTTCTAGTACTTCACATCCCTAGCCTGTCTCTATGTAGCTTTACATGGAATTTCTTCAATAACTCCTTTTGCAATTAGCTGATACCACATTAATATTAAAAAATTAACACAGTTCTAATAAAAATAATAACTTCTGTTGTTATTGTCATGTTAAAGAAACTTGCCAATATAAATATAAGCTTAGACCTATGAACTCCTTAGTAAAAGAAGAACCTTCATATTTTGAATAATATCACCAATGCCCAGGGTCTCTTATTGCTCAGAAACCATGTGAACTATACAGAATGTTATCAACCTAAGTATTTTGAATGGCTATACTAATAACTGATTTCCTAAAAAATTGGGGAGCCCTGGATGAGCTTTAACTCAGCCAATCTCAAATATTCTGGAGAAAGGCTATAACTTATTGATACAAAAACATTAACATGATACTGACACAGATCCTAAAGAAAACATATGCAACAGGGAAAGTTAATAACTCCTTCTCTGCTATGTTGAATATTGAAAAGCAGAATTAAAAGGCATGCTCACAATATCCCTAGTACACAAAGGCTGCATGGATTAAAGGGTTCCAACTCTTAGGTAGGCTGTAGTTGAAAAGCTGATATAGGCATACCATTTCTGGAAGATAATTCATTAGGTTTGGCAGCATGAATCATTTTCTACATTACTAACCATGAAAATTATATGATGCAGGCCCTGTGAAATGTCTGAGAAAAGCCTGTCCTCTAGGCTTCATAGAGCAAGTATAAAAATGTCCCCCCCTTTTTTTTAAGGAGATCGGTGAGATCGGTGTTTGCTTCAGGAAAGGCTTTGCATTGATCATGTCTTGAGGGCCTTAGATATATCCATCTTTTTTACAAACTATTGATGAATGTTAAATCTAGATGAAGAAATAGCAACCTTATAAGAAAAAACATTCTCCAAAGTAGAGATCAACAGTAATCTCCTTTAATTGATTTATTTTACTATCCATGCTCCAAAGGGGATAACTTAGAAAACATGTTTCTCTCTAAAAATAATAGTATACATAAAAAAAGAAGTTTTGAAAATAAAGCCCTATAAAGTACATTGCCAGTAACTTACAACAATATAAAGTCACTCATTTTCTCAAATCCCATTCTTTTAAATATTCACATTTAATCAAAGAAAATACATACATACATTTTAAATTACCTGTGGTTTATTGTTCCATATACATAATTTTTATTTTAATAAAAATCATTTATAAACCAAATTTGATGAATGAGTCATATAAATATATTGGTTATAAAAGACAGAGTATCTATCTTCATCTTTTTGACTTTTCCTATAATGAAAGGCTACAAATTTATAAAAATCCTGATGCGGTGATTTAGAAATCCCAAATTCTGAATTAAAATTTCCTAAGAATTAGCTGGATGACTTTAATACAGCTCTTTTCTTGCAACTCAGCTAGTTTAAAAAAATGAGGATGTTTCAATGAAGTGTCTTAAATGTACATTCCAAATTTGTTTATCTATAATTAAGAAGAAAACTCACATTCATCTAAATGAACGACAATGAGCAAGAAACAATATTACATCTCAAATGTTATTTTTAGGAATGAAAAGTATTGATTTAGCTTAACAAATGTTAACACAGAGGTCTTGGTGCAGGTGTCCTTCCCACAAAGGCTGACTAATTTCCCCTAAATGGCTCACATGGTTCTTTTTGTGAAGATCCAGGACTGCCGCTGCTTCTGCCTCTTCAGTCATTTTAAGAGGCAAACAGGACAGCTGGGACGTCCTGAAAGCAATGGCTTCATGCCTGCTTTTGTAAATTTTTCATATTTGGTCTCTTGTTTTCCTTTATTTTTTAGAACTGGTTATACGCCAATTGAATTAAACTTCAACATATTTGTCCCAGATTAGCAACACAGTTCTTCTACATCTTCATGTTTAGTCTTTATTTTCGGTCCCTCGGTTCTGGTTTTTATATAATTTTCACAGATATCTATGCTTTCATTTGTAATTACCAGTTTTGCCTTATAGTTTACTTCCCTACAAGGAAACTCTTGCAGTATGTATTTTTTTTTTAAATTTCCCCCACATTTACTCCATTTCAAATGTTTTTAAGGTAGGCATAATCACATTTTGATCACAACCTTCTCCCCTTTGCTGTGCACTGATGCTTTCACCCTAGGCATTCTCACGTAGCAAAAGGGCTGCTGCTGTCTTTGAAATTTTCCTCACATCTTCACTTTTTTTTTTTTTTTTCAATGTCAAAAGGAATCACAAACCTAACACAGCTCAAAGAGAAGTCTGTTTCCTCCTGAATTTACTCCTCCTTCTGTCTCGGTATCTCACTAAATCATACCACAATCCACCTAACTGCGTAAGACAAGACTGAGAAGCCATTGATCACTTTTCCTTTTCTCATCACTTACATGCAAAACCACCAAGTCCTTTAATTATAAAGTAGGCATCAGCACCATTCACCTTGGGCTGCCTTTGAATCTATTCCCTGGTTCATTCCACTATCTCTCTTGCCCAAATTGTAATAGCATAACTGCTTTTTCTGTTCCAAAAAATTCCCATTGTATGTGAATTTAAATCCAAATTTATATATATTATTATATTATATTTATATATTATTAATTATAATATTAATAAATATAATTAATATATATTAATATTATATATATTTTTATATATTATTATACTATATTTATATATAACCTGTCCTCCAGGTTATATATAAACTAACTCCTGCTTGTTTCTCTTCACACTTTTCCTGCCCCTGTCAGCTACATGACTTTTTGGGTTTTGTTCATTTGTTTGTTGTTCTTAGTGTTTTACCATATTTATAGGTGTATATATATATATATATATATATACCGACCAATATCTATCTATATATAACTTATTTCCAATATGTAGTCTTACCTTGTTGATCTTTCTGTTGGGAATGCTCTGTTCCTAACTTTGCTTGGCTGGTCCTTTCTTGTCATGCAAGCTTCAGCTCACATGTGACCTCCATTGGGATCATCTTTTGACTGCTCTAACTACCAACTTCCATCCATATCCTCACTTCCATAAGCCTAGTTACTTCATGTTCATTCCTTGCTATTTTAGTAATAATGTAACTATCTTACATTCTCATGTTTTTTTTTTTAAATTTTCACATTTTTATGTGCAATCGTTCCACAGTAGAATGTATATTTTAAGTAAACAAAGACCTTAACAGCAATATTTATCTTGGCCCAGAACTGAAAATCAATAAATACTTGTTGAATGAATGACTGAATGAAGAAATAAATCCAATTTCCAAATGATAACTCTTATATACTAAATAACCTAGAGAATTAGAGCTAGGACACATCTTAGAGTTCTCTAATCAAAGCTACTCATTTTATAAATGAGAAAACTAAGTTCAGGGTGGATTATGTAATTTTCTGAAATTCACACAGATAGCTAGTAGAAGAATTAAGACTGGAATGTGTATTTCCCATAACATACAGAAAAACTGAGAGAAAGAAAGCAATGCTCAAAATAGTTCATATGATTTTCTCTGTTGCACTATTTCACTCTATCATGTTATTCTCTTTGGCACCTTTATTCTCTTGCAAATTTATTCTTACAAGGTAATATCATAACAAATCAGGTAGTCTAAAAGGATGGAAGTTGTATTAAGACTTCATGTTTCAGCTCACTAAAGATCTTGAAAGTCATCACCACCATTCATACAAAAAAGCAGAACTAAACTGGAAATCACTGACTTGGATGTAGCAGAGGATAGGGGTCACAAGGCAAACTTACCTACCCCTCCAAAATTTGAAAGGACAGGTAAATACAGAGAATCACAATCAACATCTCTGAACCTGGACCAGAAACCACTGGTGACACTAACTAGATGGAACACTTACATGGTAGTTTTGACAAATTGCAGGAATTGGAGTGTGAACTAGCAAGAAAATATGAGACCCATGGAGGCTGTGATATTAGGGGTACCTACACAGTCATGGCTTTTATATCCAGAGACTGTGCAGGTCGTCATATTGAAGAACCAAGAAAGGTCCCCTTGTGGTTTTTGCAGAAGGAAGGGAAAAAATTAACCATTGGGAAATACATCAATAATAGTAGCAAAAAAAAAAAAAAAATAGTAGCTTACTCTCCTGGTAAAGTCTTACCAAACCCTTAACTTACCTAAGTAAAAGTTAGTTCCAAGAATGCAGCTTCCTCTACCTTTCCTGTCTCACCTGAATGTGTTTATGGGTGGGGTTTGGGGTGGGAGCTGAGAGACACAGCCCAGGGGTACAGGCCTACTAAAAACTAAGATATAATCATAAGATAACATATCACTTTCCCATCCCCACACCATACCACCACAACATTGAGCCTCTATATAATAACAGTGGGTTACAGATGAGAGACCTGTAAGACAGACTTTACCTAAAGAGGATTTCTTAAGAAATTCCAAAAAATATCATGGAGACAAAAATAGAAACATTACAAGGATTTGAATTGTCTGGCATCTATAGCTACATCAAATATTAAACACAGCCTAAATTCCTGGTCAAATTAACATAAAATCTCACACTAAAATTCTGTTTACGTCAGAGTCTGTTATCTGTTACATCATATCTGACTTCCCACAACAACAAAAAAATTATAAGGCATTCCAAAAAATGAAAAAAAAAAAAAAGGAGAAACAGTCTGAGGAACAAGACTCAGATATGCCAGCTTGGGGGAATATTGTATAAAGTATTTAAAACAACTTTGATTAATATGTTAAGTGGTCTAATGAAAAAAGTAGACAACATGCCAGAACACATGGGTAAATGTAAGCAAAGATGACAACTCTCAAGAACAACTAAAATATAATAGTAGAAATTTAGAAAAAAGAACTTAACATATATGAAGAATTTTTTGATGGGCTCATCTATAGACTGGACACCACCAAGGAAAGAATCAGTAAGCTTGAAGATGCATCAGTAGAAATTTCACAAACCAAAATTCAAAGAGAAACAAGAGTGCACAAGGGAAAGAACAGAATATCCAAGAATACATGGACAATTTCAAAATGTTCAACATAGCTACAATTGAAATACCAGGAGGAGAAGAGGAAAGGGAAAAGAAGAAAATATGTGAATTATTAGTGACCAAGAATCTTTTTTTAAAATTAATTACAGACACAATGTCTCAGAACCAGGAATTGTTAGAGAACATCATGCAGGATAAATACTAAATAAATAAATCTATACCCATGTACATAATTAAACTGCAGAAAATCAAAGGCAAAGGAAAAGTCTTGAAAGTTGGACTCTTGGTTTCAGCTCAAGTTGTGGCCTCAGACTCATGATCTCAGGGTCATGTGATTGAGACCCATTTGGAGCTCTGCACTCAATGTGGAGTCTGCTTAAGTTTTTTTCTCCCTTTCTATTTGCTCCTCCCCTCCTCTCTCTCTCTCTCTCTCTCTCTCTAAAGTAAATAAATAAGGGTTCCTGGATGGCTCAGTTGGCTAAGCATCTGCCTTCACCTCAGGTCATAATCCCAGGGTGCACAACAGGGGAGCAGTAGGCAGAGGGAGAGGGAGAAACAGGCTCCCTGCTCAGCAACGCTGTTTCTCCCTCTCCCTCTGCCTGTTGCTCCCCTGTTGTACTCTCTCTCCGTTCAGTAAATAAAATCTTTAAAAAATAATAATAAATAAATATAAATAAATAAAATAAGTAAGTAAATAAATAAATATTAAAAAAAAAAAAGAGGGGAAACTGGGTGGCTGAGTAGGTTAAGCAATCAGATTTGGTTTTAGCTCAGGTCATGATCTCAGGGTCCTGGGATTGAGCCTTGTGTCCAGCTCCATGCTCAGCAGGAAGTCTGCTTGTCTCCCTCTTGTTCTCTGCTCCCCCCCTTGCTCACACTAAGATAAATAAAATAAATCTTTAAAGAAAAGAAAGAAGCCAAAATGAAGGAAAAAAAAGAAAAAAAAACTTACCAGAGAACACGGATACAAATAACAAAGGACTCTCATCAGAAACCATGTAAACAAGAACAGAATGAAGTAAAATATTCAAGGAGTTGAAAGAAGATAAATTAAAAAAGGATGGGGCACCTGGGTGGCTCAGTGGGTTAAGCTTCTGCCTTCAGCTCAGGTCATGGTCTCAGGGTCCTGGGATCAAGCCCCGCATCAGGCTCTCTGCTGAGCGGGGAGCCTGTTTCTCTCTCTGCCTGCCTCTCTGCCTACTTGTGATCTCTCTCTCTCTCTGTCAAATAAATAAATAAAATCTTTAAAAAATATTAAAAAAGACACCAATCTACAATTCTGATTCCAGTGAAATTATCCTTCAAAATGCAGGAGAGGTAAAGGTTTTCTTAGTGACACAAAAACTATCATAATTTCTTACCAGCAGAACTACCCTGCAAGTGACTCTATAACAATTTCTTTAGGTATAGCAGAAAATTCTTCGGTTAGGAAAGAAAAATGATATATGTGAAAAATTCAGGTCTATATTAGAAAGGAAAAGCATCAGAGAATAAATAAATAAAGGTAAAATATTTTTTCCTATTCCTTTTAAAAAATGTTTAAATGGTAGTAAAGAATACATAACATTACATTTTGAAGTGTACAATTTCAGTAGTAGTAATTACATCCACATTGTTGTAAAACCAATCTTCAGAACTCCTTTCATTTTGTAAAACTGAAACTCTATACCTGTTAAGCAATAACTTCTCATCACCCTCACAATCAGACAACCAGAACTCTATTTTCCATCTCTATGAATTTGAACTACTCTAGGTGGTTCTCTAAAGAAATGGAATCACACAGTATTTGTCTTTTTGTGACTGGCTTATTTCACTTAGCCACAAGATTCACCTATGTTGTAGTACATGTCAGAATTTCTTTTAAAGGTTGACTAATATTCCACTGTATGTATGTATATACCACACTTTATCCATTCATCTACCAGTGAATACCTGGGTTGCTTTCACTTTTTAGTTAATGTGAATAGTGCTGCCAAGAAAATGAGTATGCAAATATCTGTTCATTTCCTTGCTTTCAATTCCTTCGGGTATTTATCAAAAGTAAAAATGCTAGAACATATGATAATTCTATCCTTAATTTGTTGAATAACTGCCATATAGTTTTCCATGGCAGCTGCACCATTTTATATTCCCACCAACTGTGTACAAGGATTCCAATTTTTCCACATCCTCGTCAATGCCTGTTTTTTGTTTTTTGTTTTTGTTTTCATAGTACCTATCCTCATGGATGTGAGGTGATATTTTCTTATTCTTAATTGATTTAAAAGGTAATTTAAAGTAATGATAATAACAATGTATCAGATAATTAAAATATATGAATAAGTAAAATAAATATAAAAGCAGTGTCATAAGAGATGGGATGGAGAAAAAATCAAGATCTCAACAAATGTAGAAATATTATATGTTTTGGATTACGTGTTTTGGAAGATTGAATATTGTCAAGATCTTGGTTCCTCCCAAATTGATCTACAGAATCAATGCAATTCCAATCAAAATTTCAACAAGCTATTTTGTAAATATTAATCAAATGATTCAAATGCTTATATGGAAATACAAATGACTTTGGATACTCAATAAAATAGTAAAAAAAAAGATACTCATTCTAGTTGATTTCAAGACTTTTTATAAATCAACAGTAATTAAGATGATGTGGTATTGGTAAAAGAATAAGCACAGATTAAGAAAAAAACTATAACATACAAATCTGGCCTTCTTTACTCACTATTTCTTTTGAATATTTCTGGTTTTATCTATTTTGGTCATTATGCCTACAATTCTAGCTAACGTGTTTATGCTTTTCTTTCTTGATTTTTTTAATCTTACATATCTGTCACTTAGCTTTCCACACAAGTCAAAAATTGTAAAATAATACTACAACTCTGGAAATACAAACTCTTGATTGTCCTCCGTTCCCTTTAAAGAAACAATTGTCATTCTGCTTAAGTTATGTAAAGATTCACTTCATATTTTTATTTCTTTTTATACATTATTTTACAACAGCAAAATCATTTCTGTCTTCTAACTCCTCACATGAATTAATGCAGTGACCTTACAGGTGTATTTTGAATATAATCAATAACATAAAGCTATCAGATCAAAGAGGTTTAGATCAAACCACTAACTTAAGAGCCACATAATCAAGCAAAGGAAGATGACAGCAAAGTGCAGGTCATTTTTTTGTGTGAAAAGCTAAACAACCACATCTGAAATTTCCTCCTTCCCTCTCTTGTTTCCAGAAGGGTTATCTCTACAACAGTCCACAATGACGAGGATTTTCTGGAAGCCCCAGAGAGCTAACTTAAACAACGCCTCCTTCAGCAAAACCTAGCTTTTTCTTGCTGGGTTTGTTTCTTGCCACTTAACACAATCTTTCAATCACAGGAAAGCTCTGCCAACCTAGCAGTCCTTGGTAATTAGTGAACTAAAAGAGGGAAGAATTTTTAGTAAATACGTCAGAAATTGAAGATTTTAAATAAGCCAAGAAGGAAATGTGATCTGAATCTTAATTACTACCGTCCATGCTTTTCACTGTCTCAGAGAAAGATTAGATGTCTTGACATTACTTTGGATGAAAAAAGGACAAAAAAAAAATTAATGAAGTTACTGAGTTCTTACCAATCAAAAAAAGATTACTTGGTACAAATTCAGAATCCTTGTATCTCTGACAGAGTCACCTAAATAAATAACAAGTATGCAATCTGTAAAATAATTATTTAATCAAAAATTTTAACATCAGGGAGTTCTGACAAGCATTACCAAAAGGGTTCAGATGAGAAAAGGTATTTTAACAAAGAGAATTGTTGATTTAGAGTATGCTTAATCTATAGCATCTGGCTTCGTTACTTGGTATAGTTTTTTGAGTTAAACATCAAAAAGTTTTCTTCTCCCCTGCCTTGATTATTACGTCAGATCTTTTTTTTTTGAAGATTTTATTTATTTATTTGAAAGACAGAGATCACAGAGAGGCAGGCAGAGAGAGAGGAGGAAGCAGGCTCCCCACTGAGCAGAGAGCCTGATGCGGGGCTAGATCCCAGGACCCTGGGATCATGACCTGAGCTGAAGGCAGAGGCTTTAACCCACTGAGCCACCCAGGCACCCTATTATGTCAGATCTTAATTAACAAGCTTTGTGTTTTTTTTTTTATTTTTCACTCTCAATTATGGCTAAAAATCTAGAAAGATTAAGGGAATGCAGAAGGAATGTAGGAGTTATACAATCCTTGTCTAGGTATCAATGGCTTTTTAATTCTCCTGAAAGTTGTGTTTGCATATCCTGAAGGACCTAATATGATCACAGCCACAACAGAGCCAAGACTTCATCTAGTATTCATGGTGGGCATTTTCCACCCACCATATTCTGTTAAGCATTCAGAATATTTGTAGGTAAAGCATTGAAATGCTTTATTTCCATAGATGCACTTAAATTAAATCAGTGAAGTGTTACATCCATCCTGTAATTTTTATTTGCATTAATTTGTATGGCATATAATTGGCCATTCCTAATGCCTTGCAGCAGAGAAGAAATGCATTTAATATTTATTCCTTCCATGATGAATCAGCATTGCTGTGTCTAAAGAGTTCAAAGTAAAACAGAAACTTGACAGATATTTGGCTAATATGATCATAGAGAAAATTAGTTATTTAGTGCATGAATTTACCCATTGCCAGTCCAATTTTAAAGGCACATTCATAGATAGTTTATTTAAGCTTTAAAGATCTAAAAATTGTATATCATAAAATACTCAAGAAAATATTACTTTGGGAAATCACATCACCACATATCAAAGAATTAAGGTTTGAACAATCAAATGTTCCTTTACATTTATTTATATGAATATATAGCTATGTTTGGGCTGCCTGGGTGGCTCTGCCTGGGTGGCATCTGCCTTCTGCTCAGGTGATGATCCCAGGGTGATGGGATGGAGCCCTGGGTCAGGCTCCCTGCTCAGCATGAAGTCTATTGCTCTCTCTCCCACTCCCCCTGCTTGTGCACTCTCATTCTCTCTCTCAAATAAGTAAATAAAATCCTTAAAAAAAAGAATATATAGCTACATTCACAATGAATCTGAATAACATCTCATTTTAAACAGTTCTAAAGCTTCAATTCAATCACACCACTTTCAAAACATAAATTAAAGCAAGCAAATTGATAATGAAAAACACCAGTGCAGAATTAACACAAAACAAAGTAAATAACACAGAAAGACCTATTTGAAAAATCTTGAAAAGAGAATAATATAGAAAAATAAATTATGGGAATTAGTTATTCCCATACTTTACCCCTAGTTTATTTTTGAATTAAATTTTATTCAGTAAAACTAAAGGACCTAGGAGCTATAATATATATTTGCCAATTTAAATACAACATTAATAAAATTATTGCACTAATGAGAATAGAGTTTAGGTAAAAAGCTTAAAATGCACATGTTCATCTTTGGAAAAAATTTTGAAAATTGTGTGTATTTGAATAAATTTACTGCATGACCAGTTTCTTTTTGTATGTATATGTAATTTACATAATTTTTTCATGGACAAATTTCACAGAACTAGAAATTACATAGTATATAAACATATTTTGTTTTGGCCTTTTAGGAAATACACCCATTTCACATGTAGACATAACTATCACAATTTTAGAATGGTAACCTTACTGCATTTTATAATCACATAAACCAGAAAACCAACCAAAAACTACTAAAAAGAGAGCACGAGATAAATATTTCTCCCATTAGTCTACAAGCTTGAGCAATAAAATTAGAAGTGCCTAAGTGGTTCACTTACGTTTCTGCCTCGGGCTTGGGTCCTGATCCCAGAGTCTGGGATAGAACCCCATATAGGACTCCCTGCCCAGTCAGGAGCCTGCTTCTTCTCCTCCCCACTACTAGTGCGCGTGCTCTCTCTCTCTCTCAAATAAATAGATAAAATCTTTAAAAAATAAAAAATAAAAAACCTTTGGCCAATCACCTTTCCTTTATATAATTATTTAAAAGAAAAAAATCACCATTATTTGAAATTAAATGACACAAGAAAAATGAGTCCAATATTCTTGATGTTTTTATGTTTAAGTTGATGACTGCAAAGATCTTTTTCAGAAGTAAGTTATTATTTAGCTAAATTCTATCTTTGGATTAGGGGTAACATTCTCTCTAGTGGTGAGAAGAAAGCAACTCTTTTCTTCTTTCCCATTTTAATCAGGAGAAATTTTCTCCTCTGTAGTCAAGACAAACATAACATATTTCAGAACTATCTGAAAACACAGCAGGAAAAATGTCCCAGAGAAAGCTAGTGGCAGTATTTTCAGAGACTGCCAACAAACATGTTCACTTACTGAGGGAAATCAAAGAAGGTAAGCATTTGTTCATGCTACCATTCTACCATGACCCCCCGAAAGATGGAAATTACATTTAAGGAGTTCAACACTGGATATATTATTACCAGTGTTCCAGACTTGTTGGAGAAGAAAACAACAATCAAAGAAACCACTATTTCCAAAATGTTTTTACCATGTGTATAAAAATTATTAATTGAATATGACATTAAATAATCATGTACAGTCACAGGTTTATAACAGCTTAAGGATCAGCATTTTTTATAGTTTTTTTTGTTATATTCCTTTATATTTTTATTTTACTCTGTTTCCCATATTCTATTCATTACATTGGTCATTTTTTAAAGAAAAATAAAAGCTAATAAATCAATTGTCTATTTTCTGCTGTAGTATTTCTTTCAGAAACTGATGAGAGCTACAAGTTTTTTATTCCCAAAAATTCTCAAATTCAAGATACACATGAACATTCTCTTCTCTATCCATTTACTTCAGTTTAGGAAACCCAGACCTACATAATTTGGTTTCTGATGCATGCGATCTATTACTTCCTTTGTGTTCTGTACCAGGTATTTCTACAAAATTTGTCCTTTCTTAA
>PISX010017125.1:17193-44396 GCA_004024625.1 Mellivora capensis
AGAAAGGGGCTCTGTGGAGCTGCAGGAAAAGAAAGGTTTTTTTTTTGTTTTTTTTTTTTTAGTTTTTTTTTTTTTTTTTTTTAATTTTATTTATTTATTTTCAGAGAGAGAGAGAGAGAGAGCGAGCACAGGCAGACAGAGTGGCAGGCAGAGGCAGAGAGAGAAGCAGGTTCCCTGCCGAGCAAGGAGCCCGATGTGGGACTCGATCCCAGGATGCTGGGATCATGACCTGAGCCAAAGACAGCTGCTTAACCAACTGAGCCACCCAGGAGTCCCAAAAGAAAGGTTTTTAAGGGCAAAGACAGAGAGGAAAAAAAGGAAATTATTAGCAAAGAATGCATCATTTTAGGCCAGGTCACCCTCCTAAGGGGAATGGATGGGTGCTATCTGGTAAATTTTCCTAGTGCTGACCAGGAAAGTCCATGTTGACTGGTTAAAGATTACATTCCTGGTTGGAGGGATGCTGTTGAAAATAGTTAAATTAGGTATTAAGCCTTGGTTTGCTGACTTGGGCCCTTAACACAAGTAACTCCATTTTGGGTCTGTGGTCTTCCTTTTAACAACTGTGTTTTTTCCCATTTTTTAGTCTCTCAGGTTTCCAAATGTGTATAACACAGTGGGCAAGGCAGTTAGGAGTCTGGGATCTTTAAAAGAGAGAGTTTTTGAATTGCAGTCCTTGTTTCACCACTTGCTGAGTGTTCTTGGGGAAACTTTAAATTTCCCCAACTGCATGGTGTTTTTAATGTTAGTAACTATGCCCTAGAATCGTCGTGACTATTAAAATAGAATGTTCACATAAAGCACTTGGTATGATGCCTACCACAAAAGAAGCAGGCAATAAACAGTATTCCCATCATCATCATCAACACTAAACACCTTGATTTTCATTGCTTTTGAAGTTCCTATAAAACCTAATAATCACACTTTTTAAAATTTTGTACCCCGACTTATTCAATATAAATTTTCAACATTTGAGTCTGGAATGAACATTTTGGTGTGTCACCTACATCCTGCATATGGACATTTTCAACCACTGTCCAGATACATTCGTCTTAGCCACTTAGCTGGTTCTTGGCCCTGCACGTCCTCTTCCATTTTAAATTCTGTTACTAAAATTTAAAAAAAAAGATTGATTGATAGAATAATAAATCTAATTTTATAATAACACTCAAGTAACATGTTTATTAAAATACTTCCATTTATGTTTTAAATTAAATGAAATTCTGTGTACATTTTAAAAGTATAACAGTCTTGTTTGTCTCTACTCACATTGATTCGTACTACTATTTCACAGGAACGTCAGCTAATGTGGTTGTATATAAATAGTATATATTTTAAGTGATACTTCAGCCCCCCTCCAAATATTTACAGTCTACCCTTCTTTACCACTTGGGGACAGTGAAAAAAACTATTCTTTGGCAGACTGTTTACTTAAAATAATTTGCAATGGCATTTTTCATCATTGATCCTAAACAGTCTAAGAGAGGAACCAACACAAAATGTCTCCAGTAGCTTAAGCCACAGTGTTGGTATCAGAGATACAATGGTTTCTATTCCTGGCATCATCCCCCATCTACATGACCTTATGTAAATCATACATACTGAAAATTACTATACCACTTGGTGCATTACTTAGCAGTGCCAACAGCAGCTTATTCTTCCTTGACTTGGCCAACACAGAAAAAAGCTAAGTGTTTATATTGTTTTTTTTTCTTCTTTTTTTTTTTACCATCAATTTTTCATGGAATGTCCTCTTTTCGATGATTGAGATTGATTAATATCTCTCTGTGGTGAAATGGGATATTTGTGAGCACTAGCTAGTATTAAATGTAATTTCTTGTAGTTAAATATCAAATCTTCATCTAAAGCTATTGTTATAGCCTCAGTAAGTTTGATAAGTTTATTCTATTTTATTATCATTTCAAAATTGCTCTTAGAGAAGTGGAAACAATAAGATATTGTAAAAATGTGAGCTTTAAAATGTTCATATGTGGGTTTAGGGAAACAATTTTTCATACCTCAGTTAAAATTCCTTTAATTCAGATCTATTAAGTATGACATTAAAAGACATATTTTTATACAGTTAGGCCATAGTAAGAATAAAGTTGCTATTTTATTCCAATTGAGTCATCTTTGGGAAGTTTATTAAATTTGACAGATGTTCCAAAATAAGTCAATCATAGTAATCTAAAAGCCAGAACCCTAAAACACTACATTTAATATAAAACAATATGTAATTTTACAATGAAAAAAATAATAATACATTTCAGAAATGACTGGATAACAATTGGTCTTAACCATCCTTGACAACAAAATTTTTTAAATGGAAAAAAAAAACATTAATTTTCAGGAATTAGACAATAGATATTTCAGGACTGCCATAGTCAGGAGATGAATTGCACATGGCATGAACTCCAAAGTCATACTTCTCTGCATAAATGGCACTTCCCATGTGATAGAACAGGTAAGTGGAGCCCAAACAGTGAGCAATAGGCTTGTTAAGTACAGAAAACTGAAGTCGGAGATTGGAGCAGTTCGCAAGACGGTAATTTGTAGAGCTGGATACCAGTGAAAGGGAGCCCAGGCATCAGTAAGACAATGCCTGTGAATATTTGACAGAGCATTAAGTTAAGCGTACTTAGGGCTAGAGCCTGCTAAGCCTGGCAGAAAAGGGTGACTGCAGGCTTCTGAGCTGAGTAGAGATTCCAGACGCTGTGTGGTGCTGAGCCACCATTTGAGTCCTAACAAGTCGGAGTGGAGAACTTGACTGATCTACCCAACATATAACAGAGACTCCAGAAGGCCACAGTTTTAACAGGATGGGCATAAATAAAACGTGAAAGGACTGAGGCAATTCGTACTAAATTAGCTTTCCATTAGAGGAGAAAACAAAACAAAACAAAAGTCAATATACAGTCAAAGACAACAATAAAATAACAAAATAAGACTCTCAACAATATGATATCTACAACATTCACCATATGAAAACAAACTCCAGACAGGAGAAGTAGGAAATTGCAACCATAGCTGAGGAAGAAGTCTGCAAAAATCAAGTTCAACAGAGATATTGCAATTAGCAGATATATACTTCAAAGCAACTATTCTAAATATATCTAAGTATTTAAATGAAAAGATGGAAACCACTACTGAAACCAATGACCTGTTATGAGAATTTATTCCTTTTGCAAGCTAAAACTTAGCCTGCTTGTCCCATGGCTTCTGTCAGAGACATGGAACTCCTAGGTCAGAGATGCCTTCATTATTCGTAGTCTGCAAGTAGCATGACTTTTCTGTTTGTAGCCATTTTTCTTGCAAATATTAAAGTTTTACTGCGTTTCTAGTCACACCTTTCATGTACATTACATAATTATAGCTAAAATGTGTGGTACCTTTATGCATCTGTCAGGATCTTTGTTCTACCTTCTGCATATTAAATACTATTACCACATTATATAAAATATTCTTTTATACTAAAGGATAGTGGCTCTGAAATTCTTTGGTTTCAAGATTTCTTTATATTCTTAAATATTTTTAGAATGTCGAAGAGCTTTTGTATCATATATACTGATATTTACTGTATTATAAAAAAACAGAAAATTCAAAATACGTCTTAGTGAATTCACTTTAACATTAGCCCCATTTCATGTTAATATAAATACTGTAAATCTTATTTTATTTTTTACCAAACAATACCAAATGGTATTGTATCAAGTATTTGTAACTCTCTTTAATGTGTGGCTTAACAAAAACAGCTAGATTCACATATCTGTTTCTGCATACAAATATATTTCAATATGATATTTGGTTAAATAATATGAAGAAACTTCAGATTTATCCAGATAGGAAGGAAAAGGGAGGTATATTTTAAAGTTTTTGCAAAGTTGTGATTATTCACAATTCTTTGTTACTATAGCAACATTGATGTGATAATTAGTTGCAATGTGGAATCTGAAACCACACCCATAACCTTTTCATCCTCTCATATATTAAAATCTATTCATCTGTCTTGTAGTTTGAATGCATCTTTTGCCTATGTACATTATAACATCATGGCATAATTATTTGGAAAGTGTATGTTCACTAAGTTATGCAGGTATTCTAAATATTGAATTTTTATTAGGTATATTAAGAGCTTTGATTATTAATTGAATATTGGGAAATTGTTAATATGCCAAGAAATTAGATCTTAATGTTTTTTAATAAGTTTGCTTTAATAAAAACATAGTTACAATATCTGTGACTTGACATTAGATATTTCCTACAGTGCTTAAGGATTATGGGTAGTATTTTTTCAGCCTTTATGTTCTCAAATAATAAAAAGAAAATTGCTCCTTTCAATAATGCAAACATAATAAATTATTTATGTGGGTTTATGTCACTATTGCAGCATCAAAGATCAAAAAAATGGGAATCTTTAAGAAGGGTTTACGTGTAGTTGAAACTTCTGTAGTGTTCCTGGTTACACAAGAATTTGGTTGGAACTCCAGTAAAAATATGCTTGCTTTTTACATATAAAATATGGATTTCTGACAATGTCATTTG
The DNA here is from genome assembly GCA_004024625.1 of Mellivora capensis. Taxonomy (NCBI): domain Eukaryota; kingdom Metazoa; phylum Chordata; class Mammalia; order Carnivora; family Mustelidae; genus Mellivora; species Mellivora capensis. The sequence goes on from PISX010017125.1 coordinate 21,736, forward strand.
TGTATTGATGGTGCGGTCATACAGAAAACATTTAAGTAAAGATAGTCATCAGTGTTAAATCTGAATAGGACCTCAGAGATTATCTAGGCCACCTTTCTCATTTGTTCATAAAGAACCCAAGTACTTTAGAGATTATTTGACTTACTCAAGGTAATGACTGGTTGGTGATACAGCTGACACCAGAATATAGATGCAAGTTTTCTGCATATTATGCTATCTTACTTTCACTTTCAATAAGAGTCATCATTGTTTTCAGTTTATTTTGAAAACAGGATAGGAAATCTGTGGTTACATACTTTGTAAATGAATCAGGTTAAAAATAAAGCCACAAAAAATATATAAATATCTATTCACATTTACTGTAGCTAAGGTAATGCTAGTTCATGAGACTATAATTTTCTTTTATTTATAAATAAATGTTTATTTATAACATTTCTGTGTTTCCTTCAGAATCTAATTTTATTTACTATAACAAAATAAAAGACAAAACCCTGATTTCTGAGTTTGTATTTTGGTTAACTGGTTATGTCTGTCTGCTCTCATTCACCATTACAGACAAAATGTAAAATATTTAAAAAATTATGAAGTTTTATAAAATTTTTTAATTTTTTGTAAAATGAACAAAATGAATCATGAACAAATGAAAAATGAACAAAAATACCAATAATTAAGTGTACCAATAATTAAGTGTTCATCGTGGGTTTTTTCAGACTCTAACGCTCAATATAATTAATAAAATCCAGATCTGAGGGGAAAAAGTTCTTTTTGAAGCACCTAACAATAGACATATGAGAAAAAGCAGTTCATTTTTCCCACTGAATGTTATCTCATCAGAGGATTGGAGCATGAACCATTGTCAGTCATCTGGAGTGGCTCTGTAGGAGGGAGGCCGAGCCAAATTTATTGCTCCTGCCTGCTCTGCGGCTAAAATTACATATCTTTTGCAATTATTTAGAAGAAATAAGATTGGCAATGCTTATGGAATCATAAAATGTGTATTCAACTGTAGGTAAGGGCACGGAGAGTCAGATTGTTGTTAGCAATATATTCATTATACTTTATTTCCCATATTTCAATTCTAACACATAAACTACAGGCTATTTCACATCATCCACAGAAATATGATTTCCATTTCCTCATAGATTACCAATAAAGCAGAGGAGAAAAGGCCTACTGAGCAGGAGAGGGTTAGCAGCAGGCCTGCAGAATAAATTATTTTCTGTAGGTAGGAGGAACATTAAAGAATAACACATCAATAGTCTTAATTTCCTCCATATAATAAGAAGCACAATTGTCTGCTGTGAATGATAGAGTGGAGATTGTATGGCACTTATGAAGATTCATTACAATTTAGAATAATCCTCAAGAGGAAAGAACATTAGAGCTGATCAGGAAAAGTAAATAGGTTGCTGATTGGCCTTGAAGGTTCTGCTGAGGTTTGAGACTGTGTCTTTATGGAAGAATCAATCTATCCATTTGGTTGTGTTTCCACATCATATAGGAACAGAGAAGACAAATAGCAGTCTTTTAGCAAGGTTTTGGGATAGGGATATTTGCTGTGTTTCTGATATGGAGAGTGGAAGAAAAAGTGACTCCAGGATGCTGGAGTAGCTCAGAATTATGTCAGAAGATAGAGGAGAATGTAGGCTGAAATGAAAGGCAAGAAAATGTTATAGAAGCTGTTTCCATGAAAGAAAATGATATTTAAGTAACTTTGAAAAATTAAGTCTAGAGAGAAAACTATTAAGAGAGAACTCTTTGGAGCTGAAAATGTGGAAGTAATTTTGTAGATCTAGACTTACACTGGATCTAGATTTTAACAATGTGCAAAATATAGCCCTATAGTAGGTCATTGGAGTTGAAGAAATAAAGTCACTATGAGGAAAGGGTTTTAAATAGATCACCACGAAGAACAAGAAAATGGCTCAAGCCCTAGAAGGTCAGCTAAATAGTGAGGAAGAACAAGAACAGAACCCAATTCCTAGAGTGAATGTTGTGGTGTAAGCAGGCTACTATTAAATTATGGATCCAAGAAAGTGAGAAAACATACACTGCAAAGCAACAGTAAAATTGAAAAAAAGTCAAACAGTGTTTAGAAAGTGACCAACAATAGTTTTGATCCCAGCTTTTGACTCTGAAGTAGATCAGGGATTGGTTGGTCTTGGTCCCCACTAAAAAGAGCCTCTGTAGGAAGTGAGAGTTCAATTTTTTGTTTCTTTTTCCATTTTGTATTCAAAGCTGTGACCAGCTCTCCTAATTCTTTTTCTGGCTTTACAGTAAAATTCAATATTTTTACCTCTCAAAGTTCTCAAGAGGGTTTTTTTTCCCTTTATGTTTAAAAAATAAAAATCCTGGACAGTATAGAAAATTCAAAGATTTAACTAGTGACTTATCATTTAAGGATTTATCCTTGTTATGAGAGGTGTGAATTATATGGAAGGATGTTTTGTTAACAATTATGTTAATGAAAATTTGGACATAATTTAAATAACTAGGTAGTAATACAAGAATATATAGTTTTCTGCCTATTTTGTGCCAGATATAATATAAAGTCTGAGCTTATGATTTTATTTAAGTGATATTTTTAAAGTATTTTAGTATAATGTAAAACTCTTAAATAAAATATTGAGTAAAAAATAGAATGCTGCTAACAATATATGAAAAATAAAATATATTTTTCCTATATGTATATATATCCCCAAAATGATATGATAGTATTGAAGCTATAAAAGTCATTTTTATTGGGTGGTGGAATTATGGAAGGCATTATTCCTATGGGCTTTCTCATTTTCCACAGCTCAGTCAAATTAAAAATAGCAACATGATCAAGTTAAGCTAATTTTATCAATAATAACATTAAATGCAAATTATCTAAACACTACACTTTAGAGGCAAATATTGTCAAATTGGTAAACAAAGCAAGAATTATATGTTGCCAACATATGGTTTAAATATAAAGACACAAATATGTTAAAGGTAATGGTTGGGAAAAAATTTAACATTTTTACACTAAACAAAGTAAAGCTAGAATGCTTGTGTTAAGACCAACCATAGAAAATTTCAGGTACTACTGTCATAAGTAAAAGTAAAATATTACCTGTAATAAGGAAAAAGCATTTCATGATAATAAAAGGGGTAATTCAGCAAGAGGATACAGCAATCCTAAGTGCTTATGTATCTAATAACAGAGCTTCAAAGGATATGAAGCAACAATAGAGAACTGCAAGGAGACCTAGACAAATCCTCCCCCCAAATTGTGAGGTTATAATTAATGTCTTTCCCTCAACACACAAACACACATATACACACACATATATATACACGCAATGTATACATTTACACATATGCATTATATATGTATATTGTAATGTCTATATATGTACACTATTTATATACATTTATACACTATTTATATATACATTATGTATACACATTATGTATATATAAATGAAATATTGTTCAGCTATAAAAAAGAATGAAATCTTGCCATTTGCAACAATGTAGGTGGAGCAAGAGAGTATTATGCCAAGCAAAATAAATCAGAGAAAGATAAATGCTACATGATTTCACTTATATGTGGAATTTAAGAAACAAAACAAATGAACATAGGGAAAAAAAGATAGAGAGAAGCAAACCAAGAAACAGACTCTTAACTACAGAGAGCAAACTGATGATTACCAGAAGGGAGTGGGGTGGGGAGAGGAGTTAAAAAGGTGATGGGGATTAAGGACTACATTTGTGATCAGCACTGGGTGTTGTGTGGCAGTGTTGAATGACTATATTGTACACCTGAAACTAATATTACACTGTATGTTAACTAGCTGGAATTTAAATTAAAAAACTTAAATAAATAACAAAAATTCTCTTATCAAAAAGGAATTAAGTTAAATTAATTTAAGAAGATCTCTGGAGGGGCACCTGGGTGGCTCAGTGGGTTAAGCCTCTGCTTTCAGTTCAGGTTATGGTCCCAGGGTCCTGGGATCGAGCCCCACATCAGGCTCTCTGCTCAGCAGGGAGCCTGCTTCCTCCTCTCTCTCTCTGCCTGCCTCTCTTCCTACTTGTGATCTTTGTCAAATGAATAAATAAAATCTTTAAAAAAAAAAAGAAGATCTCTGGAAAGTAAAAAGATATATATATATATATATATATATATTATATATATATATATATATATATTATATAGAATATGTATATATTAGGAAGCAAAATAACATTTTTCCAAATAATCTTTGGGGGAAACAAAATCAAAAGGGAATTAGGAAGTATGTTGAATTGAATTGAATGAATATGAAGTTTACAAGACATTAAAATTTGTGGCATGCTGCTAAAGCTGTATTTATAGGAAATACAGCTTTCAAGATTTAATGACCAAATTAATGACCTAACTTACAACATAAAGGAACTAGGGAGGGGCACCTGGGTGGCTCAGAGGGTTAAGGCCTCTGCCTTCGGCTCAGGTCATGATTCCAGGGTCCTGGGATTGAGCCCCGAATTGGGCTCTCTACTCCACAGGGAGCTTGCTTCCTCCTCTCTCTCTCTGCCTGCCTTTCTGCCTACTTGTGATCTCTGTCAAATAAATAAATATTTTTTTTTAAAGGAACTAGGAAAATAAGAGCAAATAAAATCGAAGTAAGCAGAGAGAAAGGAATGATAATAACTAAAACAGAAACTTAACAGGGCACCTGCGTGGCTCAGTGGGTTAAAGCCTCTGCCTTCAGCTCAGGTCATGATCCCCGGGATAGAGCCCCGCATTGGGCTCTCTGCTCAGCAGGGAGCCTGCTTCCTCCTCTCTCTCTGTTTGCCTCTCTGCCTACTTGTGATCTCTCTCTCTCTGTCAAATAAATAAATAAAATATTAAGAAAAAAGAAATTTAAAAATTGGAAACAAAAATCATTGAGGAAATTCAACAGAAGTCAAAAGTGAGGGGGGCCTCAGTGGCTCAGTCAGTTAAGTGTCTGCCTTTGGCTCAAGGCATCCTGGAGTCTTGGGATCAAGCCCCACAACAGGCTTCCCACTAAACAGGGAAGCCTGTTTCTCTCTCTCCCTCTGCCCCAGCACTCTCCGTCACCCATTCACGTTCATGCTCTCTCTCTCTCTCAAATAAATAAATAAAATTAAAAAAAAAAAAAAAAGGAAAGTCAAAAGTGATTCCTTGAGAAGGTATGTGAAATTGATGCACTTCTAGGAAAACTGATTAGAGGAGAAAAAGAGATAGAAAGAACATATTCCTGATTTCAAGAATGAGAGTGGTGAAATCATAGATTCTTTAGATATTAAATGAATAATAAAGGAATGCTTTGAACAACTTTATAAGACATTTAATGATAAAATGTAGAATAAATGGAAAAATGTCTTGAAAGATATAAAGACAACCAAAGCTCCCTCAAAAAGGTGGAGATAACCTGAATAGCCACATATTTTTTAAAAAAATTACTTTGTTCTTTAAAGTCTTCTGAAAAAGAAAACGCCAAATGACTTCACTCGTAATCCTACCAAATATTTGCAGAAAAAAATATTACAAATTATATGCAAACTTTTCCATTAATTTAAAGATGATGGAATACTTCCTAATTCATTTAAAGAGATCAATTTTATCCTGATATTAACATCATACATAGATCACGTAAGAGAATCACAACACTACATCAAAAACTAATGATGTACCATATGGTGACTAACATAACATAATAAAAAAAAAAAGAAAGAAAAAAAGTGAATCAAACTATATCAACATCCCTTGTAAACACAAATGCAAAAATTCTAAACACAACATTAAGTAATTGAATCCAGCAATAATAAAAGATAACACTTCCTGGCCAAGGGGACTTTGAAGAATCTAAGTTTGGAGGTGCCTGGGTGGCTCAGTGGGTTAAAGCCTCTGCCTTCAGCTCAGGTCATGATTTCAGGGTCCTGGGATCGAGCCCCACATAGGGCCTCTCTGCTCAGTGGGGAGCCTGCTTTCTCCTCTATCCCTGCCTGCCTCTCTGACGACTTGTGGTCTCTGTCTATCAAATAAATAAATAAAATCTTTAAAAAAAAAAAGAATTTAAGTTTGGTTTAACATTTAAAAATCAGTGTAATTGACCATACTGCAAAACAAAAAAATATATATAACCTTATAATTATCTGTATAGATAAAGACAAAACATTTTAGAAAATCTAACTTCTATCTCTGATAAGAACATTACTTAATTAGGAATAGAAGTGAATTTCTTTGACTTGATAAAAATCCTACAGTTAATATAATTCTTGTAAAAAACTGAATGTATATCTCCTAAATTTAGAAGAAAGGACAATGATGTCCACTCTCTCCGCTTATATTCAATATTACAGTAGGGAAATTATATAATACAAGTCATGACAAAGATGAAATAACTGATTCAGATTCTAAAAGAAGATCGGAGAGGGTATGTGCTATGGTGAGTGCTATGAAATGTGTAAGGCTGATGATTCACAGACCTGTACTCCTGGGGCAAGTAATACATTATATGTTAATTTTTAAAAAAAAGAAGATTGAGGGATCAATTTTATTTGCAGACAACATAGTCTTTGGCAGCATAATATCCTAGAAAATCTGTGGCTATCTACAAAATAGCTACTGGAACTAATAAGTGAATTTACCAAGGTTGGAGTATATGAGATGAATATAAAGAAATATTTAGAAAGTGAAATTATTATTTTTAAAGATTATTTATTTTAGAGATAGAGTGGGAGAGAGAGGTAGAGGAAGACGGAGAGAGAAAATATCAAACAGACTCCCTGCTGAGTGTGGAGCCTGACAGGGAGCTTGATCCCAGGATCCTGAGATCATGACCCGACTGAAATCAAGAGCCGGACTTTTTTTTTTTTTAAGATTTTATTTATTTATTTAACAGAGAGAAAGAGACCACAAGTAGGCAGAGAGGCAGGCAGAGAGAGAGGGAGAAGCAAGCTCCCCACCGAGCAGAGAGCCCAATATGGGGCTCATTCCCAGGACCCTGAGATCATGACCCGAGCCGAAGGCAGAAAAAGCCGAACTCTTAACTGACTGAGCCACCCAGGCACCCCTAGAAAATAAATTATTAAAACAATACCATTTACAGTAACATAAAATGATATGATATATTATGCAAAAATCTGACAAGACATAAAAGATCCATATAACATGGTGCTGAGAAAAATGAAAGAAAACCTAAATGTAGAGATATAACACTTTCGTGAGTCAGAAGTTGTAATATTGCTATACGTCAATTTCCTAAAATAGTTGTATGCACAGAACTTTGCCATCCTATGTGTGTTAAACTAGAAAAACACACTATAAATTAGTTTGGGGACAAAAATGATATTAAAAAGTAAAACTGCAACTGCTTTAGTTATGCTGTGAAACTGCAGTCCCAACTTGCGGAATCCACACTGGCAAAGGAGTTCTGGCTCAATTAATATTCCAACAGAGAATTGTATAGAAATTGATAAGCTGATACTAAAGACACGTGGCAATGCAAAATATAAAAATTAGCTTAAGGTGGTCATAGAAATGAATGTAAACCTTAACTTATGGAACTTAAAATATAGGAGAAAATATAGGAGAAAACTTTTTGCTACCTTAGATTAGGCAGCGATTTTTTAGACGTAAATCCAAAAGCACAATCCATAAAAAAATCACATTGACAAAATACACTTCATCAAAACTGAAAAGTTGTGCCCTTCAAAAGACACTGTTGAGAAAATTATAAGGCAATTGGCAAACTCTGAGAAAATATTTGCAAATCACATATCTATTAAAGGACTGTTGTCTAGAATATATAATACAACTCTCAACATTGAATGATAAATAAACAAGCTAATTCTAAAAATTGGCAAAATAAAGAGAAAATTCACCAGAAAGAATATACAGATGAAAAGAAGTACAATAGACACACAGAATAATGCATTTCAGAACCCCAATGAAACACTACTACAAAACTATTAGAAAGTTTGTAATAAAATTATTTACCATAACAAGGGTTGTACACACGTGGAGCACTCTCATAATCTTCTCATAGGAATATAAAATACTATGAATATGAATTTTCATGCCACTGTTTTTGATAGCTAAAACTGGAAATAGCACAAGGGTCCATCAAGAGGTTAATGAGTAAACTAACCTGGTATATCCATACAATGAAATACTGCCCAGTTATAAAACAGAGTGAAACACTGATATACACAACCACATGGGTAAATCTCAAAATAATTATGCTGAATAAAAGAAGCCAAACAGTATAGAGACCATACATATGATATCCTTTTACATGAAATTCAATAAATCATAAAGTAACTACAGTTGCAAAAAGCATATCTCTGTGTATCTGGGAATGGTATGGACAGAGTGGATTAAGAGGGAGCGATTATTAAGGATCTTAATAATATTTTGATTTAAGATAGTCATCTTTATCTTCATTTTGATGATGGATTCATGGGTCTGTGCATGTGTCAAATCTCATCAAATTGCACAGCTTACTAAGTGTAGTTTATTCTGGGTCAATTATGCCTTACTAAAGGCATAAAATCTTCCAAAAATTAAAATGTTGGTGACATTGAAGCAGTATTCTACCCAGGAAAACTATAAACAATTTTTTCTGGGTATAAAATAAAATAAATATGATATAATGATATGTAGTTATTATATTGAAAGCAACAAGTAAGTTCAATGTTAGCATTTATATTTAATATTTTTTGTACTTACTGAATTTTTAAGCATCAGAGTGTGAGGAATTAAATGGTTAATTGGTTAATTTTTATCCAAAACCAAATGTTTAACTTTACTAAAATACATTTATTAACTTATTTTAGTAATTTGGTACCACATGGCCACATCCAAAACTAAAAATAAAGACACTTCTAGAAAAAATATTTTTAATATTTTAATAATTAATTAATTAAATCATGTATTAAGAACATATCATATAATTTAGTATACACAGAAAAAGTTTACAGAATACACAAAGAAATTAAGACTTCCTGAATTCTATTCCCAATGAACATAAGATCTGCTTATGAAAATAGTTATTTACATACATAATAGATATTTCTACTAAATAAAACAAAATATTTTCAATAATATACTTCGAATGAAGGAGAGATATTTTTGGTTGAGATAATCAGGAACAGGTTTATAGTCTAGAAGAGGAATGAACCCAGTTCAGATTATTTGTAGAGTTTGAATAAACTAATGGGGAAACTGTAAGTAAAATGTCATTGCTCTTTTTGGAAACTAAAATAATAATTCATAAACATGAGTTAAGTCATAACTTACATGGCTTCCTTTTCTGTTACTCAATAAGATATAAATACCATTGACATTTAGTAAAATATTAAAAATAGTTCTAATAAATCATGTAAGTAAACATTAAATCTGATAAAAAATGGTTGAAACAAAGGCAAGAATTCAACATACAATTGAATCTATTAGGATGTGTTCATATAAATGCTTTCATCCAAGAAACATCTTGAACATGTTCTATTCTCTATTCTATTCTATATATTCTATTCTCTATGCTATTCTATATATATATTCTATTCTATTTCGCTGAGTACTTTAGAGACACTAGAATATCTTCAGGGATGTAAGAATACAGACAGCTAAAGATTCAATTATAAGATAATATGCTAAGATTTGGAGCATGCTGAAGTTTATGCAATGTGCTTGAGGATCACATTTTTTTTCTAGAAATGTTTTAAGTTCAAGTGATTGTACCCAGATGTACCCAGAAATAAAAGCACTCAGGTTTCGAATGGCTTGAGGGACAGGATACAGGACTATGACATTCACTGAGAATAAGGAGGGGAAAAAAAAGGTGGAGGAGACTTTGAAGAACAAAGATAAAGAATTCGGTGTGTGTGGTCCATTTGGTTTCAGGAACGTCGGGTCTGTAGACATGTTAAGCCACATGGTACAGTGGTGCAGAGTGGAAGAGAGCTATAAAGTCAAGACTCGGCAACTTAGATGTTAAGTGAACTCAAGAGACAGTATGTGTTTGTTCAGTGAGATGTGTTAGACAAAGAACAGAAGAACATGTAAAACAAAACAAATGAGCAATAGAATAAGAGAGAGCGAGCCAAGCCAAGAAATAGACTCTTAACTATTGAGAACAAAGTGGTGGTTACCAGAGTGGCGGTGAGATAGGTGATGGGGATGAAAAAGTGTACTTGGGATGAGCACTGGGTAATGAATAGAATTGTTGAATCACTATATTTTATCCCTGAAACTATTATAACACTGTACATTCACTATTAGAATTAAAATAAAATTTAAATTTAAAAAAACTGAGAAAAACATTCAGATGGAACATGGCAGGTAAGATGACAATAGAGACAGAATATGGGTGACTAGAGAGGTAGGAGCGACCATATGTCTTCCACTACCCTATACAGCTACCAAATTTTTATATATAAAAGTATGCTACATATACTGTTCAAAGTAAAACAAAACAAAAAAAAACAATTAAGTGTTTTAACTAATGTATTTGTATATATACATATATATATATATATATATATAAACTAACTCCCATGGATATATTTATGACTGTTGATGTATTTGCAGAAATACAGCACTTTAGTAGAAAGCAAAACATATATTAACTAAGTTTTATAATCGTATTTGTTTTCCACATGATCCTAAATGTAAAATGTATTTTTCCAAAGGTAAAAATAGGAAAGATTTTCAAAATAAAATAAACAATACTAATTCAACCCAGAATTTCTTGATCTAATTGCAATATTTATGACCTTTGAGCAAGTCACAATTCACTCAGGTTTTTTGAGATAACTAATAAAAAACAGATAACTGTTTTTTATTTGATTTTTATAATTCTGGATGTCTTAAATTATGGTTGCAGAACTGCAGATTTTATTTGGAAATATGCTTCATTGACTTAAATGAGAAGCTGGTTTTTGAAAAAGGGCTGAATTACCCTCCACACTCCACATACTTATTTTGTCCAGCAGGGATTTTAAAAAGGATGCTCACATAATAATTATTATCTGCTTCCTGTTGGCACTGCCCTATTTCAAAAACATAGAGTTTGTGATGTCCCATGTGACATACTTTGTGCTTCTTTTATTGATGAAGAAAAGGGAAAGACTAAACTGATTTAAATTAAATTTAGGGAAATAATGCTTCAAAGTTAAAGTACTTATATGCCAAGTTTCAGAGAAAAGCAAATAAAAATAGCCAAGTTATAAATCATTCAAGAAGGGGGATTTATGATGGAAACAACAAGCCAGGTTTAACTATAGCTTCTCTGCTGGATTCTGCTCTACAGAACGGTTATAATAAATCGTGCAATGAATGAATAGAAAATAGAATTCTTTTAACTTCCTAAGGATAAGCTCCTGAGACTTACTTCTCTCTGACTTTGTACACTTATGCATGCATATCTCTTTTATTATTACAGATATTTTACACTGCATGGACTGTGTCAGACTTACCATATTTCAGAAAGCAAATTAGACAGCTGCATATGATCAGATGGATATTCATGCTCTATATTTTATTTTAATTTGGTACATTATGTATTTGTGCATACGGTGCCAGGGTTTCTGTACACCTTGCTATAGGAAAACCTGCCATCTTTGAAGAAGCTGTGGAGAACATGTTTCATATAGTTGAAAATGTCGTTTGCAATTTTATAAACAACTCGAATATTATAAAAAGTCCTTTTTTTTTCAAAATCATAGGGTTTAATTTTAGGCTTACTGAAAATATTCTCCCTCTCTAATCGTTATTCAATCCATCATATGAAATCAGGGACTGGCCTGTACATTTTTTTTTCACAATGGGTATTGTTTTTTCCACCCCCATTTACATTATTCAAAAGCTTGTACGTTTTAGGGAAAAAAAATACAAAGAAGTGGTAGAAGAGAAAGCAGGTAGGAAATAAAGTGAAAGAGCACAGAAGAAGTAAGAGGGGCATACAGGGGCAAAGATATGACAATAGCTTGGAAGAAATATGAAGAAAAAATCTCACAATAAATTATCTTTCAAATTTCAATATTTAATCTACTGGATATTTTGTGTACATTTGCTGCCTAAGAAACTGAAACAGATATAAAGAGGTTCAGAGAAAGAAAACAAGAGAATAATTAAAAGGAAAAAAATGTTTTTAAAAGATTTTATTTATTTGCTTAACAGAGAGAGGGAACACAATGAGAGGGGGTAGGAGTGGGAGAAGCAGGCCCCCACTGAGCAGGGATCCTGATGCCGGACTGGATCCCAGGACTCTGGGATCATGATCTGAGCAGAAGGCAGACGCTTAACAACTGAGCCACCCAGGCGCCCAAGTGAAAAAAAAAAATTAAAAGTTCACATCTCTGAAATTTTCCCACAGACCTAACAACTACTCAGAAGCTTTATCTAGCTTACTAAGACTAAAAGTACCTTAAAAGATAAGTTTCTTGCTTGTTATGCAGGGCCTCGTATTCAGAAAATTATAACAACCTTGTCACTTGTCATTTTTCAATTTATAGACCTTTCTATTAGGTAACCAAGATTAATTATTTTCTAAGGAAAAGCATTTTCAACTTAATTTGTTTCAAATTTTCAGTCAAAAAGTGATTTTGTACCACTAAAGTAGGACATACGAGATTTCAAGCAAGGAGTCTTTAAGCTCATTTTTAAAATGCTGAACGAAGTACATATCATGTCAAAGGGTCATTATGTACTTTCTGAGAATAGTGCTTCCTTAGCATGAAGAGGTCAGAAAAGGACATCCACTCTACCTGCATGCATTTCAAAAGTTTGCAGCAAAGTCAATGGGATGAGTTTTGGCAAGGTCACCAGCTATGATTCTCTTCCATGGCTTGTTCATGAGGATGAGGATAGGAAGTGAGAAGAAAGCTTCATGCCAGGAAGACAACAACAACAGAGTAAAGACAGTGTGAAGAAAGGGGAAATGCCACATGATTTTGTTATTCCAACATGTCTCTGAGATTTAACAAAATTCAGAATGTAGTAGGAGGGAGAAAGAGGTATATACCCTGCACTAAGCTGTTATGTTAGGTTCACAGAAACCCATTTGACTTAGTTCATAGGCAATTATTTATTCTTGAATGGGCAATTGGATTTTATTTACAACTGACAGCCCACATAATTAGAAAAGACTACCTCCAATCTTTCAATGTGATTAAGTTTGTAAACAACATCAAACTTTGTTTTCTTTAATGATGTTTATAAGAAATAAAAGAAAATGAAATGGTCATGGGTAGTTGTAGGGTGCTACTTCACACAGGAGGATTTAGCTTTTGACCTGCTGTCAGGAGAATTTACAGCAGGTGAAGTTAAAAAAAAAAATAGACTAACAATCAGGAAGCCATGGTTTTCATTTTGATGTTGCCAGTAATTAGCTGTCTAACCAAAAACATCACAGTGTCTCTGAATTTGAATTTGTTCATCTGCAAAATGAGGAAGTTGTTGATCTCCAAAGCCCTTTCCAGTGCTAAAAATCTGTATACATTGCACTCTCTTTTCTAGCAGTACAGATAGATCTACGCTGACCTATCCATGTGCATTTTTTCCGATCTTTTGTGAGTAATGCTATGCTCCAGTAACCTTGACTGGCAATGTTTGAAGGTACAGTCTGAATGACAGAGAGACTCAAAGTGATTCGTTCAAGAACCAAAATCCCCACCACTGCCAATTAGCAAAGGCTCCAATCAATGAAGCCCCTGATGACACTCTGATGCTAATAATTCCTGGGGATGTTTCCATGAATGCCTATTTGAGTAAGAATGAACTGCATACACAGTGAAATAGTCAATTAGAATTTCAATAACAATTGGACAAGATATACTCTCTTGAGAGCCAAATTATAGCTTATATTGCTTCTTCAACTGTATCTTTATGATATGGATAGGAAAGTTGGGAAAAGATCAGTGAATTAAGGAGGTTATAAATCAGCATCCATGAAGTTAAGAGTGCTTCTGTGAGCTAAAGTAGCATGCATAAATATACTTAGATTTTAATATCTCAACCTAATAAACATTGAGAGTGAGAGAAACATCTATATGTATATAAAAATTATATACAATTATATTATTATATATTATCTGTATGTATACACATATAGTGGGGACAACTATAATTGTCATAAATATTGCATTGACCTGTGATGCTAAGCCTTTGTTTCAGTCTCATCCCAAATCACCGATATTTCTGGGCCATGATATCCTGTGGCAATATTGATGTATTATAGTTAAATTTTAATAAATGTGTTCAGTTTGTGGTACTTTTAACAATCTGAGGGCAAAATGATGAGTAACAAATGTACTTTTTCAATAACACCTCTGAAATATGATATAAATAATAGAGTTTTGCTCTCTATTAACCAATTTATCTAAGGCACATTGTGTAGAACAAGGTCATGAATATGAAACCAATGTGAACTTTATTCTGTTACGTAGTTACAAACTTTATTATTGGTGTTTTCAAAAGCTCTCTTTCAAAGGCTTTCTTCTGCCTAAAAAAAGACATTATGAGAGAATGTGAATAAATCAATATAAGCCTTCATGTCATTTATTAAGAATGATGGGCTAATAATGGGTCAGTAGTGACACAGAATTCAAATTCATAAAATATAAAAGACTGAGCAGACCATATGGTCCAGCCTATTGTCTGTGGACTAACCAAAGGAAATTGCTTTTCCCTTTTCTCTCCATTTCCTTTCTCTGTGTCTCCTAAGTTCCCTGTTATATAATTTAAAGCATTTACCATTCTGAAATACAATTTGACTTGAAGAATACTTATCCAACCCAACCCTATTTCAGGCTAATTCACTGAGTTCTGGAGAGTTGAAGTGACTTTCTAGAATCAAATAGCTCATTAAGAGCAGAATTGGCACCTAGGTCTCCTGACTTCAAATGTAGCAATTATCTTTCAGTATTCAGACATATATCTTTTAGGCTTGTTTAGGATAAAATAAAGACCAATTATTTTTAATGTGGCTTTATTATGACATTCAAAATCCTGAGTTTATGTAGGAAGTTAGAACTCATATAGTTTTTATGGAAATTAGATTCTTTCCCAGAAGATGTAATTAATCAAGTGAGAAAAGAGAAAACATGGTCTCTAGTAATTAGAAACAGAACCAATAGTTTAGGAACCTTCACTGGACAGATGTGGAGGAGGCACTAAATGGCAGGTACAGATGTTGCTAACCATCTGAACAATGTAGCATCTTGACCCAGGATCACCTGAGAAAGGAGTCTCCCCATAATCTTCCCAGATTTTCAAGCAAATTCTCTCAAGAATGTTTAAGTCGGGAGCAGCATAATCACTAATAAACTTTACAAAGGCAAATGACAATTGGCAGAGCCTTTGCCCTTCTCAGACCCACATACCTATAGGACCAGTTAATGGAAACTTAAAGGGTGAGCATATTAAGGAAATGGGCAAATGGGTAGTGGGAATTCTACATTTCTAGTAGGGTAGGTCAATGTAAAGTTCATAATTTAGAAGGAGAGAAAGAAGCCTGTTATTAGAAGGTTTTAAGTGGAATAGTTCCATTAACAGAACCAATACATTAGATTTGACAAAGAAACACTGGTTAATACCCAAGAATCTTTTCGTGTTGGTCTTTGGCCAATTTAGCACAATCCCAGCATTTGCCCCCATGCCTCTGAAAGTATGTAATCAGAAAATTTGGCTTATGCTTAATTAGAGCACTTAGACAAAAATCTCTTCCTTCTGTGAATAGATCAACATGAAGCCAAATATAATTAAAAACTTGCTTTATAAGCATATAGCCAAGTATGTGAAGATATATACGTTTAAATTTTTAGCATTCTATTTTGAAATGATCTTACACAAAAGTCACAAAAAAGGAAAAAGTCACAAGTGAAATTTTAATGACATCTGGATAAATGAGGCTGATGCATCTCTCTTCACACTGGGGACATTATTATCAATGTGACTGGAATATCCATGGTTTGATGTCTTAAAAGGGATGTGCCAATTTTTGCTCTGTGACACTCATTTTGCTTTTAAGCCCAATCCATTCCATAAAAGGCAAGTTCTCCGCATGACATGCTGTATGGTACTTGGATTTTCTCCATGTTCAGCCTCTGAGTTGATTCATGTTTTAGTCCTATGGAGATAGAAAGCTGTACATAAAAATTAAAGATTATTTTTAAACCCTTTTTGTGAGACACTGGAGCAAAAACTGCACTGTTTTGTACTTAATTAAGAGACTGTAATAGCAGGAATAAGAGATTTCTCCTGACTTTCCCTGAAAACCAGTTCTGTTGGGAAGTGACAGCTTCAGAATTTGTCAGGGGCATATAGTGGGTTACAGGTGCCTGGCAAGAGGCTATGGTTCAGCTGTGGAAGTTGTGGTAGCCAGAGAGTATCCTAGTTGAGCTGGACTTATATTCAGTGATGATAGACCAGAATTGCTCATCAGTAAATGTAAGAAATCCCTTGGTGTCCCTGGAATTACTTTGAGAGTGTTGTGTTGAGGATATATGAGCAACTTTGGACAACAACCTATAAAATGTAGACTATTGGTAATATACCATCATTTTAACCATTGGCTATTAAGGAATAGGGAAAATTGATTTTCAAAGAATTTAATTTTCAAAAAAAAATTTGCATTTTCCTTTACCAAACACTTGCCTCAGATGATATTTTACTACTTACTCCTAGACTTATGTGAAAATACGTTCTGAAACACCGTCACTTTCTCTGAACGGTGGAGAAAGCTATTGTTGGGCAGTTCGTGACAGTATGACAGTGTGAAAGCTTATGTGAGATCTAGGACAGTGGTTCAAAATGTAACACTCTGGTTACTCTGGGCTTTAAGACAAGAGAACTAATCCGCCAGAGTCTTTTGGCCCTAGTGCACCAAAGATGCCTTCTTGAGACCGTTCACTAGGGGACCCAGTATTCTAGTCAGTGTCAATGACTGAGAGAAAAACAGGGACTTCTAATTTTTCTAAAACAAAGTAGAATATTTTTGAGCAACATTTCTGGGACTGCTGACATAGTGAAAAATATTTACTAAATTCAGTCACTATTTGAATTGTTTAAATCATTACAACAAGAGATGCTAATGCTGTTCTTGTTGATGACTGGGAGAAAAATACCACTCATGAGACTAGTAATGCACTTTTTATTTGAGTATTATACTCAAGGAATTATTGTAACTTCAGTCCAAATCATCACATGTCTTAAAGTCTCTGTGTAAAACATATTGACAGTGCTACAGGAAGTTGCACACTTGTAGCTAGTAGAATCCTACAGTGTGGTTGTTGTTGTTTTTAATGTACTTATATTGCCTCAAGACCTAAATTTAAAATTATCAAGATTCAGCTGTACTAATAGCCAAACCTGTTTATACAAGTTGAATTTATTATAGCATTTAATCAGATCACACAAACTAATGAATTATAAGGAGGAAAAATGAGTTTTTAATATAAAAATGTTTTGAATATGTTATAAGATGTGATAAAGTGAGTTACTAAAAAATCGAATGAACCTTAGGTGTAAATATTTTATTTTTATTTTTTTTTGAAAGAATTTATTTATTTATTTGACAGACAGAGATCACAAGTAGGCAGAGAGAGAGGGAGAAGCAGGCTCCCTGCTGAACAGAGAGCCCGATGTGGGGCTCGATCCCAGGACCCTGAGATCATGACCCGAGCCGAAAGCAGCGGCTCAATGCACTGAGCCACCCAAGTGCCCCAGGTGTAAATATTTTAAAATAAAAAAAAAAATTCTGCA
Source organism: Mellivora capensis (assembly GCA_004024625.1). Lineage (NCBI taxonomy): Eukaryota > Metazoa > Chordata > Mammalia > Carnivora > Mustelidae > Mellivora > Mellivora capensis. The sequence goes on from PISX010017125.1 coordinate 39,473, forward strand.
TTTAATTTGTTTTATAATTTAAGTATTAATCTACTTTGTAGACACTGTGCCTTGAAATCATAGGTTTAATTTATTGAAGTTTTGAAAGAAAGATAATAGAATGCTTCTTAAGCAAACTGTATATTCTAACACTGTAGCCTCCCACAATTAAGTTTGTTAGTGAATGTCAATTTGTATGTCTAAACAAAAATGTCATATATTCTTATGTTAATTTTCATGCTTTCCTTCCTAGTAGCACTTGTAAATTTATTGACAAATTAATCACTTGAACCAATCATGAAAGGTAAGCAAACCTCAAAACAATGATTATGCTAAGGTTTGTGCAATCTGATCTTATTTTAGAATTTTCCTGCAGGTATTGTTTTGTTGTTTTGTTTGTGTTCTTTTTTGTTTTGTTTTATTTTTTGCATCTAGTAATACAGATATAAAATGGGATGATATCCCAGTCTATACTGAGGAAAATTTCTTTTATAAAAACATTAATTTTCTTCTTTTTTAAACCAAAGAACCAAAGGTCAATTGCAAAAAGCATGGAAATGTTTAGACTTAATGTTTAAACTATGGAAATTATTAAATAAGCGGATGATGAATTTCCATTATGATATCATATTTGCTGATCTTTTCAGTATGTATAAGATGGTTTTAGAAGGATGCATGATTACCTAGATCTAAGCATAGAGAAATAATGCTTTCTAAAAGGTAACTGAAAAATACGTAGTCAGTGATGCAGTAAGTGAAAAACAAAGTGGAAAAGCAGAACAAATACCTGTTTTAAGATTCAGTAGTCTATTTCAAGATTCAGGAATAAATGAATAATTGTTATAATAATGAGTTGGAAACACTTTAGCTTTGTATAATAAAGATGAAATCAAATTTGGATATATGTAGTGTTTAATGAATACTTCTTGCCAAAAGGATGCTGGCTGTGACGTTCTCTTCCACCTCCTCCTTTATTAGAAAGTTTACACATATAATTTCCTTATAAAAAGAAGGAATAGTATATGCTCTTTTCATTCAGCTGTTTTATGCCCCAGAGCATGATGGGGAAGTCATCTGAAAAGCTCTGGAATAAAGGCACAATAAACCATGCTACATCTCTATGGATAGTGAAATGACCAAGTAGTTTGAGATTGTTAAGCGAAAGTTAGAGGACAAATCCCTTTCAACGTTTTAGTTATGGACTTTTTAACTCCCTGGGACATTTGACTTGGACTTGACAGCACAGCACACTGCAGAATATTTTATCTCTTTTGTCTGAAACCACTGCAGCCACATTGTCACCGTTTTGGCTGACTGATTCTCAAGTTGTAATTCAGTTTGAGCAGGACTTTTGTAGCAGATCTGGCGCAAGGAAGAAGATGGTGAGGATGAGGCTCCTGGAGGGTTGAAAGGCTACACACCATTGAGGATGAAAGTCTCTGTACCTAACCTCTCAAGCAAAGCCTTCACACAAGCCTCCACAGTCATATTTCATTTTCTTTTCACAGGAAAATAGATAATTTGTTTAGTAAGTGTTCTAAAAGGATTTCCAGATTTTACATGTGCAAAGAACAGATAAAACTGAAAAACTCTGTTGTCAATTTAACATTTGATCTATTTTCCTTCTTCTATCATATGCAGAATTTTCTTTGCCAAACCATATATTATAAATACTAGGGGAATTTTACAAAAATCACTTTTACACATTGCGAAATATACACACACATATATACACACACAGTATATATGTATATATGTATATGTATGTATATATAAATATAAAACACATATATACATATGTCTATGCCCTCTGCTCCTGACACAAATCTCCTAAAATCCTTCAAATTAGGGGTAGCAGGAAAAATCTTTTGTTCTAACATTTAGTCTTTGACACCGAGCCTGTAAAACCTTTGTAATTTCCTGATAGGAGCATCTGAATCTGAGCTCCTAAATCTCTTGGTATCCATTGGGTATGGGAATGCTTTCGTTTTTTGTTTTTGTTTTTTTTTTTTTAAGATTTTATTTGATTTTATTTACTTGATAGACAGAGATTACAAGTAGGCAGAGAGGCAGGCAGAGAGAGAGAGAGAGAGGGGAAAGTAGGTTCCCCGCTGAGCAGAGAGCCCGACGCCGGGCTCGATCCGAGGACCCTGAGACCATGACCCGAGCTGAAGGCAGAGGCTTAACCCACTGAGCCACCCAGGTGCCCCAGGAATGCTTTCGTTTTAATGAGGTGACTCAGGGTGGCTCCTGGATGTGGTCTGGAAAGGTCTCTCACCAGAAAGATCAAGCCATGATTAGAATCTCGGGACTTTCAGCCCCACCCCCAGCACCATTCTCCAGAGAGAGATGAGGGGTTGGAAGTGGATCATACCTGCATGATGAAACCTCCGCACAAGTTCCAGTAGTTTCAGGTGTGGGACCTTCGAGGTTAGTGAACACATGCACATGCATAGGAGGTTGATGGATCCTCGAGCTCCACAGAGACAGAAGCTCTGGCCCTCAGAACCCTGTCAAACCTTATCCTATGTATCTCCTCATCTGGCTTTTCATCTGTATCATTTAATATATCCTTTATTATATAATAAACTGGTAAAAGTAAGAAAGTGTTTCCCTCAATTCTATGAGTCATTTTAATAAATTATTGAGCCCAAGTTGGGGCTTGCAAGAACCCTGATTTATAGCCAGTGGGTCAGAAGTACAGGTGATAACATGAGACTTCATATTAATAAGAAATAATATTTATTATTATTTCAGAATACATAATGTTTTGTGTGAAATTGCCCTAACATTTATAATATATTGCTTGGCAAAGAAAATTCTTTGGAACATAGAAAGGAGAAATAGTTCAAATGTTACATTGATAAAATTGGGGGCACTCTGATAGGATTGAGCCCTTAACTTGTAGGATCTGATGTTAACTCCATGTAGATAGTGTCAAAATTGAGTTAAATTATAGGACATCCAACTGGTGTCACAGAATATTGTTTGGAGTGGGGAAAAACAAACAAACAAACAAAACATTGGTTACCAATGCCAAAAATTCTTTTCTTGACTAAACTTTATCTAGGCTCTTGAAACTTTTCCTAGGCCAATATGTGCACTTCTTTGCAGATTCCAGTTTTAGCAAGAATACTAGTAAGTCAGTTTAATAGGAACCCTCTGCCTTTGATATCTGGTCACCTTTAATATCTTATAAGATTCCTCATCCTCTACCATCGCTCAGGCCTGGCTCCAGCAAGAATCCTGTGAGGCTGGTTTAGCAGAATCCCCCTTACTACTGATATTCCCTCTTAGTAATTTTCCATTCACTGACTCCCACCCCTGCTCCTTGGCTATATAGTCCCACTTGCCTATGCTGTTTTGGGGTTTGAACCTAATCTCCCTCCCAATATAAAATCTCATTGCAATGGTTCCTATTCCTATCACAACGGTCCTGAATAAAGTCTACCTAACTATTTTTATTATTTTTTTAAGATTTTATTTATTTATTTGAGAGGGAGAGAGAGAGAGAATGAGAGGAAAGAGATCAGTAGGAAAAGCAGACTGCCTGCTGAGCAGGGAGCCCAATGTGGGACTCCATCCCAGGACGCCAGGATCATGAGCTGAGCCAAAGTCAGTCGCTTAACCAACTGAGCCACCCAGGCTCCCATATCTTACCATTTTTAATGAGTGTCACTGAATAATTCCTTTTTTAGCCCCAGAGAAGCCAGCAGTGCCCTGTGTGAGTAGTAAACAAGAAACACACAGGACTGTGTTTTTCTTTACGTACTTTCAATAATTAAATATTTTTTATTCATTTTGGTTCTGTAAGTTTAAGACTGTATCAACATAGGCAAGCAGGTCATGAATAATTCTCTATTTGGGACATATGGGTGGCTCAGTCACTAAGCGTCTGCTTTTGGCTCAGGTCATGATCCCAGAGTCCTGGGATTGAATCCTGCGTAAGGCTCCTTGGGGGCCTGCTTCTCCTTCTGCCTGCTGCTCCCCCTGCTTGTGCTCTCTCTTTCTCTCTCTCTCTGAATAATAATAAATATTATTATTATTATTATATTTTATGTAAATATAAATAAAAAATAAGAATTCTCTATTAAAAGTATTAGTGATTCTGCATCAGTGAAACTCAGGCATTCACAAAAGCATTTAAAATACCTAGGAAATGTCAGAAGAAAGAGTTTATGTAGTCCACACAGAGTGGACATGAAAATGTGAGCAAAGTTCCAAACTGTCACAGCTGGGTTGTTGGTAGGGTGCATGTCTTATAGTGTCATTAAAACAACTGACATAGAATCAATTACTCCTGTCCAATAAGGGAGATTTTTTATCTAGGTAACCTCCAAAGCATTTTCTTCCCACAACCCTTCCTAACTCAGATGCCTCCCACCACAGCCACAGAACTGAACAAAGACAGGATCTAGAGGAAAGATTTAGCACACAAAGAAGTAATCCATTCATGCATATCCAGGAAATGGTGAAATTTTGCTGAAAGCTTTGTGAAGTACAACAAAGCTAATATTTCTGGCTCTCTGTTTATTTTTATCTGTGTTTTTTAAAAATATTTTATTTATTTATTTGTCAGAAAGAGAGCATATAAGCAGGGGGAGCAGCAGGCAGAGAGAGAAGCAGGATCCCCACTCAGGAAGGAGCCCAGTGCTAGACTTGATCCCAGGATGCTGGGATCGAGATCTGAACAAAAGGCAGACGCTTAACTGACTGAGCCACCCAGGTGTTCCTCTGGATCTCTTTAGAATCCATCAAAATCCTTGAGGAGAACGCAGGCAGCAACCTCTTCGACCTCAGCCGCAGCAACATCTTCCTAGGAACATCGCCAAAGGCAATGGAAGCAAGGGCAAAAATGAACTATTGGGATTTCATCAAGATCAAAAGCTTTTGCACAGCAAAGGAAACAGTCAACAAAACCAAAAGACAACTGACAGAATGGGAG
>PISX010017126.1:0-44288 GCA_004024625.1 Mellivora capensis
AAAATTGTTTTATTATTTATTTATTCATTTATTTTTTAAAAGATTTTATTTATTTATTTGACAGAAAGAGACACAGTGAGAGAGGGAGCACAAGCAAGGGGGAGTGGGAGACGGAGAAGCAGGCTTCCCGTGGAGCAGGAAGTCTGCTGTGGGGCTCAATCCCAGGACCCTGGGATCATGACCCGAGCCAAAGGCAGACACTCAATGACTTAGATTCAGGCACCCCCGTATCCAAAAAAACCCCAACAAACCCTATATGTATACCAAAAAATAAGGTTAAATACACTGAAGGGATAAAATATGACTATAAAAATGGAAATTTTAAAAGATTTTAAAAAAATGTACTGTTAAGAGGAAATAGTTAAAAAATGTCAAAATAGGGAAGGAAAAATTTTAAAAATGGAATAAGAAAAAAAAATTTTTTTAATTTAACTTAGAAAGACTAAAGAATTATGGGAAAAAAGCCATGAATTCTATGTGTTGCTTTCCCCTAGCTTTGGAGTTCTGCAGTTCTCACTGATCGGTGAACTTGGTCTTGGCTGGGTGTTCTTGCTGATCTTCTGGGGGAGGGGCCTGTTCCTGAGATTCTCAGTTGTCGCTGCCCAAGGCGGAATTGCACCGCCTTTGCCTGGGGCAAGTCTAAGTAATCTGTGCAGTTTCGGTCTTGGGAGTTTTGTTCCCTGAATGCTTTCCTTAGGTGCTTTGTGGTTGGGAGTGAAAATGGCCTCCCCATCTCCGGCTCCATAGGAATGGAGCACTCAGTGCCCCACTATTCAGGGAGCCCTCAGAGAAAAGCAGTTTAATCCCTCCTGTCTTCCTTGCCTCCAGCCTCTGTCCCTACCCAGCCTGTGACCGAGCATTTCTCTCCCCGCTGCATGGTCCCATTTGGAGTTTCCAAGCCCAGCAGATTCCTACCACATACTCCCACACCACTTCTCCCCAAAGAGGAAGGTGAGTCTCCCCAGATCTGCTACTTGTGGGGACCCTGATCAAAGGGCAATGTCCTGACTGTGCCTCATATCACAGTTTAAGGTAACCCTGAGCTGAGAGCCCACTGCTCTGCTCTTGTCTCTGCAGGTGGCTTTCCTCTTCCAATATCTGGGAGCTCTGCCACACTCAACAACCCTGGTCTTTCTGGGACCCCATGGGTCCTGAGGCCACACTGTCCCCATGAGGGCTCCACGCCACTCCCCCCACCCCACCCCCACCCCCGCTTAGCCTCTGGAGTGATGTCCCTCAGTGGTGCAGACTGCTAAAAGTTCCAATTTTGTGCTCTGCTGCTCTATCACTTGCCAGGAACAAGGGATAGGAAGGAGACCTCCCCCGTGGTCTCTCTTCCCATATATTGCTTCAGATTCACTACTTTGCATGTCCTACCTTCTGGAAACTGGTTGATTTTTCTGTTCCTAGAATTGCTGCTCTTCTTCTCTTCTATCTCCTTTTGAGTTTGTAAGTGTTCAGAATGGTTTGATAACTATCTAGCTGAACTCCTTGGACCGGATGATATTTAGATGATATTTAGATCCTCTGCCATCTTGCTCCCCCTCAAATGGCCTGTATATTTCTTGGACAAGTCCAGTTGCTGAACGGAGCTTTGTTCTCTGGATGATGCTTTTTGTGGCACATGGGAGGGTGTTGCACAGCCCTGGCCTCTTCCAGGGGCTGACTTCCAAGTAACATTCAGATCTCAGGAGATTTTATTTCCTCTCTGACCCCAGAACTCTACCTACATGTCCCTGTCATGTGCTTGCTTAGCCTGTGGACATGACACTATCACAGTGTGGTGCAGTGGCCCATTTTCTGGTCCACGTGCCCCCCTGTTTGCATTGAACTGTTGTGAATTGGTGTACCCAATGTGATGTTCTGAATCTGAATGTGATGTTCTTTGTATAGCTGTATAGTGTTGAGATTACCTATAAAATACCTAATGAAACTTTTCACCCTTGGATAGCCAAAAGAAAGTATTATGTGGAAAACACCTGACAAATTTTCTAACTTGGTTTGGTGTGAAGCAACACTCAATGTTCAAACCAATCCCAAGGGGAACCTGGACAACCCAAATATCGTGACAGGGTAGGACTGCCAAAGGGGAAATTTATTTATTTATTTATTTTAAAGATTATATTTATTTATTTGACACAGACAGAGAGAGAGATCACAAGTAGGCAGAGAGGCAGGCAGAGAGAGGGGACAAAGTAGGCTCCCTGCTGAGCAGAGCACGATGTGAGGCTCGATCCCAGGACCCTGAGATCATGACCTGAGCTGAAGGCAGAGGCTTAATCTTTACACTGAGCCACCCAGGTGCCCAAAGCTATGTTTTGTGTTGTTTTCTTTTTAAAACTGAGAGAGACACAGTGAGAGAGGGAACAGAAGCAGGGGGAATGGAAGAGGGAGAAGCAGGCTTCCCACTGATCAGGAAGCCCCATGCAGGGCTCGATCCCTGGACCCTGGGATCATGATCTGAGGCAAAGACAGACACTTAATGACTAAGCCACCCAGACGCCCCCCAAAGGGGAAATTTATAGCTAAATGCCTATATTAGATAAGAAGGAAGATCTCAAATCAATTACCTAAACTTTCACTTTAAGAAAGTAAGAAAAGAAAAAGGAACTAAGCCCTACAGAAGCAGAAAATGAAATCATAAAGATATGAGTGGAAATAAAGTAGAAATCCAATAGAAAAATGGAACATTGTTTCTTTGAAAAGATCAAGAAAATAGACAAACTTATAGCTTGACTGGCCAAGAGGGGAAAAAAAGCTAAAAGACACAAATTATTGAAATCAGGAATAAAATAGGAACATTGTTACCAACTTTACAGAAATGAAAAGAATTATAAGGAAATACTTGAACAACAATATGCCAATAAATTAGTTAACCCAGATGAAATGGAAACTTCCCTAAAGAGACATGAATTACTGAAACTCACTCAAGAAGAAAACAGAAAGGGGTCCCTGGGTGGCTCAGTTGGTTAAGCATCTGCTTTTGGCTCAGGTCATGATCCCAGTGTCCTGGGATCAAGCCACATATCGGACTCCCTGCTCAGCCAGAAGTCTGCTTTTTTCTCTCCCTCTGCCTCCTACTCTGCCTACTTGTATGTTCTCTCTCTCTCCCTCTGGCAAATAAATAAATACAATCTTTTTTTAAAAAGAGAAGAATATAGAAAATAAATGTGTGTACATTAACATTTTTTCTGGAAGAATATTTTTTTAAAGATTTTATTTATTTATTTGACAGAGATCACAAGTAGGCAGAGAGGCAGGCAAAGAGAGAGAGGAGGAAGCAGGCTCCCTGCTGAGCAGAGAGCCCGATTCGGGGCTTGATCCCAGGACCCTGGGATCATGACCTAAGCTGAAGGCAGAGGCTTTAACCCACTGAGCCACCCAGGCACCCCAGAAGAATATTTTTTAGAGCAGTTTTAGGTTAACAGCAAAATAGAGAGGAAGGGCCAGAGACTTCCCACATACCCTCTGTCCCTACATATGCTTCCCCTATCATCGACATTCCCTCAGAGTGGGACATTTGTAAGAACTGATGAGCTTACATTAACATGTCATAATCACCCAAAATACATAGTTTACGTTATCACTCTTGGAGTTGTACATTCTCTAGGGTTGGACAAATTTATAATGATATGTATCCATCATGATAGTATCATGCAGAGTATCTTCACTGTCCCCAAATCCTCTGTGGTCTGCTTAATAATCCCTTTATCCCACACTGACCCCCAGTAACATTGTTTTTTTGTTTTTGTTTTTGTTTTTGTTTTTTTTGGTTTTTTTTACAATTTATTTATTTGAGAGAGAGAGAGAAAGAGAGCTGGCAGGGAAGCAGGGAGAGAGAAGGAGAGAATCCTCAAGCAGACTCCCTTTTGAGTGCAGAACCCAATGCAGTTTCCATCCCAGGACCCTGGGATCACGACCCAAGCTGAAGGCAGAGGCTTTAACCCACTGAACCACCAGGCACCCCCTTGGTTAGATTTTTAGAGCTACCCACAGACTTTAAGGGTAGGGCAAGGGGAAGAAAAAGGTAGATTCTTTTTCAGTAGCCTCTTTACATGTATTTCTCACATTCTCACTACCCACGTGTAGACATCTAGGGCTTGCCCCGTCCTGCCTCTTCTGGGTCAAGTCATACAGGCTCGGGAATTTCTGTATCCCCAGCGTATTGGCACTCAAAGGTCCAGGGGTTTGGTTGTTCTGTTTTTATTTCTCTTGATCTTTTTGCAGCTTCTCTAGAGTCTCATGGTTCATGGCCCTTGCTGGGCAGGCTAACAGCTTGATGAAGAAACATTGTTATCTCTGAGTTCACCATCCCCACCCATCTCTACTGTAAGACTGCCAGCCTGCCTTCATGGGAGCCATGCAGTGACCAATGGCACCTTGGCCTCCCTACCGTGGGCTGCCCCACACCCTTGCAGGTGATGAACTGGAAAGGGATTGGTACTCTCTATCAGGCAAACATGTTCTCGGTGTCCAGAGAGCTGTGGACTGTCAGGTGCAGCCTTTCAAACTGTCCCCAGTGGAGGTAACCACCACCCAGTGCCAAGATGGCAAAACTGCCTTCTGTGAACTCAGGAGCTTTAGTAGAAGGTCACCAATGGCACTCGGGTATTGAGGTTTTCATCTTCCTTTTGGCATGGTGGTGCCCTTTCAACAAATCTAAGCATGGGCTTTTGAGGAATGGAAGCATCCTCAAAAGTTGGCAGCAGGAGCAGTGGCATTAGGCCAGTGCTGGTGGGCAGGGCTGCCCCCAGATCAGACAGTGGTGCTCACAGGAATGGTGCCCTGGCACAAGCCAGCAGCCACCGCATGGCCACGTGGGTCAGAGTGGCTGCAGCCTCCTCCACCATGGAAGAGGATGGTGCCCCTAGATCCATACTGGCATCCACTATCAGACTGCTGATAGTACGGCGATTTAATTTGCATTTCCTGGGGTGCCTGGGTGGCTCAGTTGGTTAAGCAGCTGCCTTAGGCTCAGGTCATGATCTCTGGGTCCTGGGATTGAGCCCCAGGTGGGGCTCCCTGCTCTGCAGGGAACTTGCTTCTCCTCTCCCCTGCTCATGCTCTCTCTCTCGTTCTCAAATAAATAAATAAAATCTTTTTAAAAAAGAATTGCTATTCTCTTTAAAAAATAATAATAATTTGCATTTCCTGATGACCTATGATGTTGAGCATCTTTTCATATGCTTTTTTGCTACCTTCTTAGATGAGGTATCTCTTAAAGTCTTTGGACCATTTTTTTAATCAGTTGTTTTCTTACTGAATTTTAAAATTTTTCTCTGTATTTTGGATAACAGTCCTTTATCAGGGGTGTCTTTTGCCATTGTTTTCTCTCTCTCTGTGACTGGTCTTCTCATTCTCTTGAAGTCGTCTTTTCCAGAGCAGACGGTGTTCATTTTAGTGAAATCCAGCTTATCAGTTATTTCTTTCACTGATCATGGCTTTGGGGTTGTATCCAAAAGTCATCACGGTCCCCAAGGCTATCCACATCCTCTCCTGTGTTTTCTTCTAGGAGTTTTACAGTTTTGTGTTTCACATTTAGACCTGTGACCCATTTTGAGTTTATTTTTGTGAAAGGTGTGGTATCTACGTCTAGGTTGTTTTGTTTTATTTCACACATGGAAGAATATTTTCCTTTTAAGAAGAGTTTTTCTTTTAAAATGTGTTCAGTGCTGGTATAGACAAAGTACCGATAAGCACAAAAGAGGAAAATAACCCTATGACCTGAAGATAACGGATACGGTTTTGCTGTGAAACCTTCAGACATGTGCACGTCTGCAGGAATGTCACAGGAGGTTAAAATGGGGCTCCTTGTGCACACTTCTGTCTGAAGCCCTACAAGTCTATTACACTACAATAAGTAGCCAAGGACCCCATGTCCCAAATATCCTAATTAAGGTGTTATGACTTCTTCAACCGACACAGGGTAAACTGAGAGATTATGAAACGGACTCTGCCAGCTTGGAGCAATCCCCCCTCTAGCCTCTCACAGTGAGGTCTGAAGAGCAATGAGAGAAAATTCTGCCAAGAACGTTGTTGATGGGCTGAATCTCATGCCACCTCCCAGAGGGAGAGGAGGGCGGTCCCTCACCCCAAGGCAAGTGAGGGACCCTTGAGGGTCAGAGAACAGTGAGAGTGTGTGCCTCCTAGAGTTTGGGGACTGGTACCTGCCTTTTGCCAAGAGATGCCCACAGGTGAGAGACTGTAGCTATGCCTCAGTCTGCCCAACAACAAGGAGAAAGAAGGACTGCCCTCCTCAGTAGAGGGCAAAGATGTGTAACCTTTACCAGAGGCCGTGGGACTCTGAGGAGGGAGCTGGCCTGGGTTGCTGGAAAGGGGAACCATACCACAGGACTCCTGAGTGGGAGGACAAAGGGGCCAAAGGAGAAAGTCAGCATAAGGAAGAATGCTGGAGACCACATGGGCTGAGAAAAGAACGGGAAGCTTCCAGCTATGAGAAGGACAACATCGTCCACAGAAAATCTTGGGAGCAGCCTGCAAAAGCACCTGTCAGATAAAGAGGCTCCAAAGGTCTGTGTGGCCAACCACAAGAGCCAATGATGGTCCAGGACTCTGCCTGCTATTGAAGGCTTCCCTTCTCCCAATCTCACCCCAGGCTCCACCTCCCTACCTCCACCCCCCACCGTGGAGGGGTAAAAGGCAAAATGAAGAGGAGCAGCTCTGAGAAGAAACCCTTCCACGATTCTGAGCTCATAGCAGTTCAGCCTGAAGGAGAAGACTCCCTTTGAGTAGAGAGAAGTTCAGATTGGACTGGATGTTTTAATTCTCAAAGTAAGACTGCCTACCTGACTGCAAGAGACCATAAATGCTGAGAACTGCCTGAGATTTCATCTATGGTCCCCAGAAGGACAAATCCACAGAGGGGGGTTTCACGGAAATGTAGGGAGAAAACAGTTGCTTTATTATTGCACTTGTGCCTGTGTTGGTCAACAAAATGGTAATGAATATAAAAATTATTTTTAAACAAGCATTGGATCATATTAGGTTCTTATATCAATAAAATGACTAATGTATGTAAAGCTCCTAACATGATGTTTGGCATATAGTAAAATGCCTTAGTGTGTTATCTACTATTATCATCATCATTATTAATGATTTTGTAACCAGCCTTTTTTCATTTAATGATATATTCTAAATGTATTTTCATGTCAATAAATACAATTAAAATGCACAGTCAGAATGTGAGATCCACGCTGTCTGTTGATGCAGTAATGTATCCTATTTACAACAGAGCCTGGCAGATAGTAAATAATTGATACATAATTGTTAAATGAATAATTTCAAGTGGATGCCGTGTTGTTGTGTGGAATGTACTGTAGTCACTGATCTTTTATTATTGGTTAGAAAACATTGCAAACAGCCACATCTAGGTGCTTTCATGGTTATAAATCAGCCTCTAAAAATACCCTTGTTTTGTACCTTTGTGTATGTCCTTAATAATTTTCTTGGTATAAATTCTTAGAAGAAGAATTGCAGGGTCAAAGGGTATAAACATTTCATCAAAACTGAAAATTCCTGCCAAATTGCCCTCTGGAGGGATTTTGAGGCTAAGGAAGAACTAGGAATTTCCAAGTACAGAGATTATATTTTTTTTTTATCTTTGCATATCTCTGGATATTTCCCAGTTCCAAGAGTTTTGGCATGGCTTCAATGCAAGAAGGTTTTCTGCAAGGTTGAAAATAAAAACATATTTCTAGAAGTTATTCTAGGGCATAGTTGACTGAGTGAAATGGAAGGAAAAATAGAACATTTGGTAATAGAAGTGTGATGAGTAACTCCTGAGCCCAGTCAGCTTGGAAGAGCACGGATTCATCTCCAAGCATCACAAAGATGACAGGTCAAAATGTCACTATTTATTGAGCACCTAAGTATGGCACTGCACTAACCACTTTGGAGTGCAGTGGCCTGTGGCTGCCATCCCTTGCTCTCCTCCCACCGCTCCCCATGTCCAGGATGTCAGCTCTCCAGGGAAGAGCTGTTGTTGACTTCAACTTGCATCCCTGGCATGCAGCAGGAGAAAGGCTGTAGATGCAATCCATGTTTATAAGATGGAACAAAACTCTTCTAGGAAATTTCCAGAGGGGTTGGCACAAACTCTGGAAAGCAAACACACATACATACATTTGAATGACGAATATCAAATGTGAGAAACTAAACCACTGTCATCTTGAGCTCTCACACTAGAAGCTCTGGCAGATTTGGGGTCTTGAGCCCCTTCTCAGATTGGTCTGCTGTCCCCAGATTTGTTCAGTACAAGCATCTAGTCAGAACGGATCATTGTGGAGCACCTGGGTAGCTCAATGGATTAAAGCCTCTGCCTTCATCTCAGGTCATGGTCCCAGGGTCCTGGGATCGAGCCCTGCATCGGGCTCACTGCTCTGCGGAGAGCCTGCTTCCTCCTCTATCTGCCTACTTGTGATCTCTGTCAAATACATAAAAATCTTAAAAAAAAAAAAAAAAAAGAACTCATCATTGTAATGAGGCTTCACTGTGCTCCCTTGAGTGAAATGGCAGACAAGAATGGAAGCCATCAAAAGCTTGAGACCTTGAGCCAAAGAACTCAAAAGGTTGAAAGCCTCTCTTAGGATCTGTGTGTTGAATCTGCCTTTGGGGTTTTGGCAGGTTCCCTTGATATTGTCGGTGGGTGAGAGAAACAGTATGGCAGGAGTTGTTGACTATCTACCCAATGTCTGTTCACTCCTGCTTATTTACTATAGAACCCAGTATTATTATTAGAGACAGCGAAGCATCTAACTAAAAAATTATATTTCCAGGCCTGCTTTGAGGATGGATAAAAAGAGTTGTTGGATGGGACTTCTAGAAACATTCCTAAAGGAGATTTATCCATCTCCCTGACTTCCTCTCTTCTTTCTTCTTCATACCCAGATCACAGACACAATAGCTGGAGCTCCAGCAGCCACTTTGCAGCCATGAACTTAAGATTGAAAATCAATACTAGGGATGTAAAGCAGAAAGAAGACTTTAACAAAGCAGCCCAACACTGCCTGCTTTCAGCTTTAGTTTACTTGAGAGAGAAACAAACCCCTATTTGTTTAACTACTATCACTTAAGGACTCTGTTACTAGAGGCTGAAGGTAATTGCTAAGGAAATGACGACCTATGAGGTGAAGGGCCCAGCAGTATCCCCAGGAGCATTTTGCAAATTTTGGCGAAGAGAGGTATATTTTTTGTTGCCACAATATATGGCACTGCTTGTATTTAGTTGACAGGAGTCTGAGATGTCTTGTCCCAGATATTCATGTAGATTTAAAACAACAACAGTGAAATGTTTATAATGACCTGTGCCTTCAACATAATTATATTTTACAAACAAATTGAATGTATTTTTTTAAAAGATTTTATTTATTTATTTGAGAGAGAGAGATCGCAAGTAGGCAGAGAGGCAGGCAGAGAGAGAGAGGAGGAAGCAGGCTCCCTGCTGAGCAAAGAGCCCGATGCGGGACTCGATCCCAGGACCCTGAGATCATGACCTGAGCCAAAGGCAGAGGCTTAACCCACTGAGCCACCCAGGGCCCCTTGAATGTATTTTTTGCATGGCTTCAGACACACCTAATTTTCCAGGAATGTGACTGCCATGTAAAACAAAAATTTGGGGGCCTCCTGGGTTGCTCAGTTGGTTAAGCATCTGCCTTCAGCTCAAGTCATGATCTTGGGTTCCTGGGACCGAGCCCCACGTCAGGCTCCCTGGTCACCAAAGAGTCTGCTTCTCTCTGGTTCGTGTTCTCTCTCTCTCTCAAATGGTAGGCAAAAATCTCCAAAAAAAATTTTTTTGTACTCTTTTTTGGAACTCTACAAAGATTTGCTCACTATTTGAAAAATTATGTCGCCAGTGGCAACACTAGTTGTATGCAGTGCAACACACTATATTTAAGTTTATGAATAATTACAGCACCAGCTCCTTTGTTTTATCTTCTGTTATAGTTGGGCCCAAGCAGTTCCATGTTGAAATACGTATTACTTTATTACAAATTACCACCCTTTTATTTCCTCTTCGAATCTTTCCCATCAAGGCATTATGCTGATTTTATTTTTGAGAAAGTATGTACAGGTAGGTTACATTGTGTATATCTTCCACATCAGGATCATAAAGTATGTCCCATTAAGCAGGGAGGAGGGCATTGGTTTTGACAGTGCCTGTCATCCTATGAGTCCTATGGGACTCATATACACTCAGCCTCCATCTGCCTTCTTTGCTTTAGTGCGAAGAGGCAGAAAGAACTGGCAGTAGAGTGAATTTTTGGGGTCTGCCCATCAAGCAAAAGAGGCGTTTTTGGTTTTGTTTTGTTTTGTTTTGTTTTTACATTATCTGTGGCAAGCCTGGCTTTAGGCATAAGAGCAGAAGACACATCATGAGCAATGCCGTTTGAGAGCTAATCATCTCCGGGAGAGCAGAGTGTTAATCCATGATCCACCACCACCAACTCTGTACACATTAGTTTTTCAGAGGACACAGAATTAGGACAGAACTCTGTTGACAGAGGGGGAGGGAGAGTAAGACACAGTTCTGGAACTCCAGGGACTGAGAAAGGAGAGAGAGGGGAGGTAAAGAAATGACAGCGGCCATCTGGGGGTAGGGGAAGGGTGCCAGGGGAAACAGCACGGCCAGGACCACTGAGGGGCCCTGTAGCCAGCATGGCCAGCCCATCGCTCGCCTCAGTCACCCCTCCGGAGCGACTGAATTAGCCACATCTCACACTCCTTAATTGGAGCAGATAATTGGTGAGCTGGCTTTGTGCACAGGAAGTGTGTGCAGTTAGATTTGGCAGAGTGGAACAGGAAGAATGGGGACCACCTGATTTCATCTTGTGCCAAGGAGGGCGACACAAAGCGGCAGTGTCTCCTATGGAGCTTGGCCCAGACAAAGCTGGGGGACAGAGAGCCCTGTGCAAACTGGTGGGTGAATGGGGTCTTCCTGGGAAGATTGCTAGAGCAGATGACAGTCAGGAGCTCCAGGACTGGTAATTAGGCTGTGACTGGCTGCTTTGTGACCTTGGGCAAGTGACTTAACCCCTCTGTGTCAGTTTCCTCAACTGTAAAACAACTGAGGAAATGAAAATCCCCCTTAAAATCCTATCACTCCATTCCATCTGATCCCCAGGTGTGGCTTGAATGTCTCCTCTGTGGGTAGAACTGTGCCAACTGTGCAGGGGGCTATGCCTGCTTCCTCGACACCCGGGCAGCCCCCCCCCCCTTACGCCTTCCCATCTCCCTCCCCACAGCAGTACAGAGGGGTGTGAAACAGACAAATATGAACAATCCTTGTGTGTCTGTGGGGGATTAAATCTTTACCTTCTCCCCAGATAAATTTCAACCTACTTTTACTTCAGGATGGGAGATAGCTTGGTCTAACCTCCTGACCCAGCCCTTGGCGGGGTTTTCTCTCAGACATGCCCTAATGGGCACGGGCTTAAGGGGGCTGTTGCCAGGACAACAGAAACCAAACACTGGTAGAAGTGTCCTTATTTCTGAGGATGTGGTAAGTGAGCTATTCACCTGATGACCAACCCATGACTGTCAGGCTTCTTTTCTAGCTACTTTTTGGAATCTTCATTCTTAGAATACCCTTAGAAAACAAAATATGCTCAGGTCTGGAAAGGAAATGAGGTTCAGTCAGCAATACCCTCAGTGTGAACTCTGGAATAGCATTTCCTTTTGAAAGATTCATCCTCATTTTGCTCTTGGCTTCGTGCTGGTGTGTGATGACTGTGTTTCCTGGGGATTTCCAACCTGAGCAGCAAGCAGCCCAGGTCCAAGCTCACTCCCACCCTGAGGACAGAGATGGCTGAATTGCTTGCATGACTTCTTCTGTCCCACAGTGGTAGACAAAGGGAGTCAAGAGACTGTGCTTGTGTGACCCTGGGTGAGTCTCTTTACTTCCCTGAATATCAGTACAGCAACTGAGGCATTTAATAACTTCTATTCTTGGGGGAAAGTTGAGGGCAAGTTACTGAAGCATGCTGAATACCCGTTTGTAACAGACATTATTATTTTTATTGTTTTGCTTTTTGCTCAAATTTTATTTTTCATGATCTAACTATTATACAAGTGACCAAATGATTTCATAAAATCATAACATTTTGGTAAAATAATGTGGCCTCAAGTTATTCTTGAATAATATTACCATTCATTACAAGTGTTTAAATGCAGAAATGCATCAGTATTTTTCTTACTAAGCTTGGTCATCACACGTAACTTAGTCTGAATTACAGACGGTATAATCTCATAAAAGGGATAAAGTATAGGAGTGCCTCGCTGGCTCAGTTGGAAGAGCGTGTGACTCTCGATCTTGGGGTTGTGAGTGCCAGCCCTACACTGGGTATAGAGTTTAATTAAATAAATAAAAAAAAAAAAAACTGGTGAAGTGTATGGGACGCCTGGGTGGCTCAGTTGGTTGGACGACTGCCTTCGGCTCAGGTCATGATCCCGGAGTCCCGGAATTGAGTCCCGCATCGGGCTCCCAGCTCCACGGGGAGTCTGCTTCTCCCTCTGACCTTCTCCTCGCTCATGCTCTCTCTCACTGCCTCTCTCTCAAATAAATAAATAAAATCTTTTAAAAATATATAAATAAATAAATAAAAAACTGGTGAAGTGTAAAAAAATATGGCCTAGCTGTAAAAATCATTCAACATCTACAAAGAGAAAATGAATCAGAAAGTCTTATGTCATTCCCACAACTAACCTGTAACGCATTTATTAATCAGAGAATCCAAAATAACATTTTCCTCACCGGACTGTTGTGAGGATTCAATGAGAATATCAAGTTACTGGTGCCCAACGGGTATCTAAAAAATGATAGTTATTAATATGTTTCAAATACAAACACAGCTGAAATATGTTTGAAATATTTTGTTTGAAATATGTTTCAAAACAGTTTGAAATATGTTTCAAAACAGACACAGCTACACATAGGCACATGAGCGTGTGTGCACGCACGCATGTTCTCTCTTCTGATTCTTTTGTAGGCAGTCCAACTAGTGGAGATGGATGGATATTCTCTTCAGAGTGTGAGCACAAGAGGTAGTAATCTATTTTTTGCCTTTTGGGGTGTGGGTCATTATCAGAGATGAGTAAATATTCCTTAGTGCCCCCGAAAATCCAGCCCTGGCTAGGTTAGCTCCTGAACTCACACTTCCAGACTAACTGGGGACACAACCCTTGTAAGTAGGAACAACAATCCAAGATGGCACTTGAATAAGTAAGGGGCTGGATTTTGCAGCATAGGTGGGGTTCATACTTCATGATCCATCTAGAACAGTTTATGGTTCTGTGGCTACAAGTACTGTGCAGAAAGGCTTTGTGGAAGAGGTACATGTGTTCTCTGGCCTTGGAGGAGAAGAGAAGCCACTTGTGGGGTGGGAACCAATGTGAAAGACAAAAGAAATCCGCTTTCTCTGGCTGAGGTGGACTATGAGGCCGATGACAGAGGTTTATGGTGTTATAAAAATGGTGTCTTAGGATGGTCCTGCATCACTTTGGTAAGAGACCAATTTGGGCTCCTTGAGTCATGTGTTGTGGGCCAGTCACCAGTACCAGGTTCCTTCTGCTCCCATCACATACACTTCAAGGCGTTACTTCATTTGAAAGGTTCAGATGTTACAGATAACCCCAGCCACATGGATTTTCAATAGCAAAGTAGTGGGTCAAGTTTATCAGTGGTTGTGTTCTGTCTACTCCCCTTTCCTCTATCTGTCAGTCAAATACTACTGGCTTCTTCTCCTGCCTGGAAATGAGGGCTTGGTCTAAGGGAGGGCTCCAAGCTCTGTCATTTACATGGTAGAGTGAATCAATATGGCTCATCAATAGGTATATTCAGGCTTCCAGGGAGGTGCACAAATGTGTATTGTACAGCTTGAAGAACCTTTCTATGGGTACAGCCGTGCAAACACCCCCAGACTGAGAGTGAGAACACTTCCAGATCCTTCACAGGGGCATGAACATTTGAACCATATTCTTATATAACGAATGTATTTGTCCTTTGGAAAAGACATTTAACTTGTGAAATAAGTGGGGGGGGAGGGAAGGAGATTATAAGGATAAGATTCACATCAATCAGCTGATTAGTTATTGAGCAAACAAGGACAGAGTGCCTACTGTGTTCTGTGATCCATGTATGTTCAAGGTTGGCTTTGGAACCGGTGCTATAACCCTCAGACTCCCCTCTTCCTCTTCTCTCTAGCTTCACCACAACTGTCCTGATGAGACTCTCGCTGTCTCTCCTGGACCAGTGATACAGATTCCTAACCGGTCTCACTGCCTCCAGCTTCTCTAGTTATTTTTTAATTTATGAAACTAATCATGTACTTCTCTGCTAAAACCCTATTAGTGGCTCTCCACTGCCCCAGCCTGGGTCCTGGCTCCTCTCTGTGGTACTCCTGGCCAGGAACCTCTTTTCCAGCCCTGTTTGCTGCCTCTGCCCTCATAGCCACATGACCTTGCTTCTCTTTCCCAAATACATGGCTTTCACATGCTATTCCCTCTGCCTGGAATGCCTTTCCTCACATTCTCCCCCAAATCTTCCACACAACTTCAGAGCCATGTCCTGTCTTACTTTCTTTCTCTGATACCCCCATCCAGTCTGCCACGAAATCCATGTGGATTTCAATGGACTTCTGAATACTGCCAGAATCTGTCTAGGACTTGCTGTCTCCACTACCGCTACGCTCTGAGACCAGCCTTCACCATGATCATGTCGCTAACTTCCTGAATGGCCCCTTGGCTTCTGTCCTTGCCCTCCCACCCACCCATTGCCTCTTCTGAACACAGCAGCTAGAGTGACCTTCTTAAAATGCACGTCAGATCATGTCACACCTTTGCTCCAAACTGCCCAAAGCAAGAGTGGGTGCAATGGCTTGTCCTAGTTACCAAGAGGCATTCCTGCACATACCCTCCCTGCTCAGTTGTGTTGTGTTGGTAGCTTGGAATTGGCCATGGTGGGAGTATTTACACCACAGGAACTGGCAAATACTTAAAGAACAGGGCTTTTTTTTTTTTATTTTTTTTTAATTTTTAGACCCAATCTGCCAGCACACCACTGCTCTCAGGGTTAAGAGCCACAGTTCTCACGATTGCCTGCAAAGCCTCTGCAGTCTGGCCCTGCCTCCTGCTTCGCTCCAGCCTCACAGGTCTCCCTGCCCTCCCTCACACAAGCCAGCACCCTGGGGGCCATGTATTCCTTCTCTTTCTAGAAGTCCTTGCTCAAATGTCACCTCCTCAATGAGGCTTCCCTGACTTCTTTAACATGAGTTTTAACCCCCACCTGAGCTGTCCTATTTCCCCCACAGCATTCTAACTGTTATAGAATTTACTTGTTCTTATGTTTATTATTTACAGTCTGTACCTCCCCTGCACCCTCCCCCCCACCCCCCAATAGAATGCCATCTCCGTGAGGGCAGGGATTTCGGACTGTTTTCTTCACTGATGTGATCCAGTGCCTGGCACCCAGAAGGCACTCACTAAGGATTTCTTGGCAGACTGGTGGACTGGCTGACTGAATCTCCAAATGCCTACCTCCTCTGCAATAAACCTTCCTGAAACTTGGCACTTTCCTCCTTTCCATCCACAAAAGTTCCTGGTTCTTGTCCTCTATGTTATGCTTGCAGCTCCTGAAGTTCTTCTGTGGCATCATGATGATTTTCTTACAACTGCCTCCCCCACCGGACAGCTGTCTGTGGGCTTTTCAAAGATATCCCCAACACCTCCACTTCGCATGACCCCCATTGCTAGCTGTTAAGTGAATGCATGAATGTACACGTGAATGGTAAGCAGAATATGATTCTCACACAGGTTGGTCTTCTCTGGAGGCCCCCTCATGATGGCGCTGCTGGGAAAGCCTGAGGCAGGGAAGGATGGGGAGTGATCCTTGGTGAGGTGGGGGTGGGGGGTGGGGTGGGGGTGGGGAGGGAAGCAGCCCTGAGTGTGGGGAGCAGAAGGGAGTCTTCTCTCTTCTGAGCGCTGAGCAAACTGGTTATTATTTCTTTCTATTACACTCCTCACATCCTCCCTCTTCTCGGCTGTTTCTCTCACCTTTCAGACCTCTGAACCCAGGCCAAGGTCAGTTTCAAGGACAGAGAGAGAAGACAGCTGCCTCTGTGGTGTGATCTGGGGGCTTCAGTAAGTTTCTTCACTCTGGTGCCACTTTCCTCGGGTCTTCCTTTTCTTTCTGTTTTATTGAGATATACTTAAGACACAGCAGTTAAGTTAAAGATATACTAGCATAATGAGTTGACTTACATATATTATGAAATGATCACAATTAGTTAAAATTTATCATCTCATATAGAGGCAAAAAAAAAAGGTTTGAATGTTTTTTTCTTGTGATGAGAACTCTTAGGATTTACACTCTTAACGACTGTCCAACATACACAACAGTGTTTGCCAAAATCATGGAGTCACACATTATATCCCTGGTACTTATTGATCTTATGACTGCAAGTTTGTATCTTTTGACCACCTTCTCCAAACCCCCACGCCCTCCTCCTGGGTTAACCACAAAATCTCATCTCTTTTTCTCTGAGTTTGGGGTTTCACTTTTGTCTCTTTTTAAAATTCCAGATGTAAGTGAAGAGGCCTAGAACCCACTGGTGTCTCAGCAAATGGCCACACAGAACCAAGGGCCAGGAGAATCGGCTCCCAGGGTTTCTAGAGCACATGGCAGTTTCAGGCAGTTGCCAGCCTGGGGTCTCCCCCACCCAGAGTTTCTAAAGGCTGCGTTTCGGTGGCCTCAGAGCTGAGAGGAAAGGAGTCAGAGACAGGGAGGGGTGGGGTGGAAGGCTTGTCTGTCCCAGTAAAGCCCCTGTCCACCAAGGCCAGCTCCACTTCTGTTCTCACTGCCCAGCCCCCCAAGGACAACGAAGGGGCTGAGCTGTGGGGAGAGGGGTAACTTGTCTCTTTTCCCAGCCATCAAATGAGGAAGCAGGGTCCACACCCTAACTTTAAGCCTCAAGGGAGTACAGGATGTCCTAACACGTCCTGTAGAACGACTTAGTAATTTTCCAGTTACTAATTTGCCTTACCTGTTCTGCTCAAACAGGCTAATTGTTTCCTCAAAAAGACTCAAGTGTAGTGGGATGAGGTCACCACAGACATGCCTAAACAATTACAAACTCTGGTCGTGGGCGCGCCAAGAGACTGGTAACCAGCTCCTCAGACAATGTTGGTCTGATGTTATCGTTTCTAAAGCAAATTCGGTGAGGATGCGCCTCCTTGTGGTAAGATGCGATTCTGCCAGCAGGAAGACTCCTTCCCCGAAGTGACTCCTTCCCTGGATAGGAGAATAACTGGGCGTAGGTGCTGCTTTTGGAACATTCTCTCTAAAGCACATTACTGTTATTTCTCAGTAACTATTTATTGATTGAAATATGAAATAAATGTGATTAATATAATCCATTCATAATTGTGATCTCGGATTGTGTGAATTTTAATCAAAGCAAAAAATCTGCCAAGGCAGAAAACAGGGAAAATTGATCTCTGGTCTGATAAGGAAAGAGAATATAATTTTGAAAGCTTCCATATACTGGCTTTTATACTGTGGGTATTATATTCTCTGTTGACTTAGAACAATTCCATTTTTTTATTACAAAAAAATGCAAATATAACAAAAAATAGAACAGTAAATCCCCATATAGTCACTACCCAGGTTCCAGAGCTGTCATGATTTTGTCATGCTCACTTTTTATGACCCATTAAATGTTTTTAGTTGCTTTTCCCCTTAGATATTATAGCCCCAACATCATGTTCCATTACCATAAATATTTCACTATGCATTTCTTTTTTTTCCTCTAAGATTTTATTTATTTGTCAGAGAAAAAGAGAGAGAGGAGAAGCAGGGGGAGTAGCAGGCAGAGGGAGAAGCAGGCTCCCCACTGAGCAGGGAGCCTGATGTGGGACTCGATTCCAGGACCTTGGGATCATGACCTGAGCCACAGGCAGCCGTCTAACTGACAGAGCCACCCAGGCGTCCTTCAGTATGCATTTCTGAAAACTGGGCATTTTCTTACATAACCACTTGCCATTTTTACATCTAAAAATTCATAATCCCTTGGAGTCATCGACATGCTCATGTAGTCCACATTCAACTTTCCTTGAATATAAAACTTTTTGCAGTCGTTTGTGAATCTAAGAAGTCCACACATCGAGTTTGTTGTTTGGTTCTCTCTCTCTCTCTCTCTTTGTCCCTCTCTTCTTTCTCTCTCACTCAATTTCCCTCCCTTGTTCCCTCTTACTTAACTTCTCCTTATATAGAAGGAAATGTACAAGTATTAAGCACATAGTTCAAAGAGTCTGGATAAATGCATACACCTGGCAGCCTACATCCTTATCATGATAGAGAATGTTTCCCTCACCCCAGAAACTTTCCTCCTGTGCCTTCACAGACAACTCTCCCTTCGCCCCAGCCCCGCTTTGACTTCTCTCACCGTGGATGGGTTTTGCCTGTTCCTTGTTGTATGCAGCTACTTGTCCTCAGCATATTTTGGGGGTTCATCCCTGCTGTTGCATGTTTCTTTTGCTGTGAGTTATATTCCATCATCCGCATGTACCACAATCTGCTTGTGCACATTCCTGTTGCTGGACATTGGGATAGTTTCCAGTCTGGGCTCCTGGGGAAAAAGCTGCTATGAATATTTTTGTATGAATCTTTTTGTGGACAGGTGTTTTCATTTCTCTTGGGTAAATACCCCAGAGTAGAATAACTTGTCACAATGAATGTGTATGTTTAACTGTAAGAAAACCCTACTTCTCTTCTCCTGCGCACACCCTCTTTATCACTTTCCAGTCGTCAGGTGGTCGGCATTCTGCATATGGCCAACAGCTTCCCTGGGGTGTCCCCTAACTTGTCCCTCTTACCCCTGGGTTGCCTGTAAAGTAGAAGTCTGATTTATTATTTTTTAAAGATTTTATTTATTTATTTGACAGAGAGAGATCACAGTAGACAGAGAGGCAGGCAGAGAGAGAGAGGGAAGCAGGCTCCCTGCTGAGCAGAGAGCCCGATGCGGGACTCGATCCCAGGACCCTGAGATCACGACCTGAGCCGAAGGCAGCTGCTTAACCCACTGAGCCACCCAGGCGCCCCTAGAAGTCTGATTTAAAACCTGAGTGTGATTCAGTTTAAATACGTAGGCAAGGATACTTCAGAAGTGATGTTGTGTACTCCATCCCACCTCTCACTGGGAGTACCTGCATGACACAGTTAGCTCACTCTTCATTCAGACACTGAGATGGATCAGTAAATCCGGCGGTGGGGACCCCCGATCCCCCCCAGTGTAAACTTCCCCCCAGCAACCCTTCATCTAATGCTATCAAATGATCTTTGCCTTGAATTTTTGTCAGGAATTGCAAAATGTTGATTTTTTAAAAATTCTATCAACCTTCCACATATATCACATGGGATTCTGCAAAAAGGAACCTTTCACAACTTTCTCTCATGGTTGTAGAGGACAGGCAGGAAAAATACTTAACTATATGTCTTCAGTTTGCTTATGAAAATTTTTAGTTTGGCTTATTGATTGTTAGAAACTTTTAAAAAGACTCCAACAAGAAAAGCTGTACCAATCAAGGATTACTCAAATGTAAGAATTCCCTCACTTTGCTTGAAGTAAAAGATACATAATATAGAGGAACACTGACATGTCAATGGCCCTGGAGAGACTGTGAGCTAAAGAGTAATATTTGTTGGGTCACCAGGGCTGCTTGGTGGGTTAAGCGGCCAACTCCTGGTTTCCAGTCAGGTCATGATCTCAGGCTTCCGAGATCAAGCCCTGCATTGGGCTTCCCACTGAGCTCAGAGTCTGTCAGAGGATTCTCTGTCTCTCTCCGTCTCTCTCTCCCTGTCCCCTACCACTTACATGTGTGCATGCTCTCTTTCTAAAATAAGTAAATACGTCTTTTTAAAAAAAAGAGTAATAATTGTAATGATAATAGTTACTAACATTTATGGAACATTTCCTACTGATTTAGTGAACTGCTAATGAAATTTAACTCATTTTCCTAATAATTAGTAACAGAGAAAATAAGAGTCCTAGTCATTGTGTAACCCAAAGGGCCTTATTCAGGTTAGGTTTAACTTCTTTTTTTTTTTTAAGATTGATTTATTTGTTTGAGAGAGAGCACAAGCGCACATATGGGCAGAACGAGAGGGAGAGAGAATCTCAACCGGACTCCCTGCTGAGTGTGGAGCCCGATGTGGGGCTTGATCCCACAACCCATGAGATCATGACCTGAGCAAAATCACAAGGTGGATGCTCAAATGTCTGAGTCATCCAGGTGCCCCGATTTGCTTTGATCAATAGCATATGACAGATGTAACATACAAATTCCAGAGCGGGGACCTTAAGGAACCTTGAGATTTTGCCATCACTCTCTTGGAACCTCTCTGTGCTGCAGAGAAGCTCACTAAGAGGCCACAAGGAAAAGAACTGAGGAGCCCAGTCAACAGCCAATGCCAACTGCCTATTAAGCAAATGAGGCATTTGGACCCTCTGTCCACCACTGCTCCGCCAAGATGACTGAAGGTTTATGAGTGGTATTAGGAGAGACCAGCAGACAACCTACAGAATTGTGAAAAATAATAAAGCATTACTGTTTTAAGTCACCAAGTTTTGGAGTGTTCTGTTATGCAGCAATGGATAACTGTTACATGAAGTAGGAAGGTCACAGGAACAAGATCATGTAAAGGCTTACTAACATGGTAAAGAGTCTGAATTTTGTTCTATGTGCCCTGGAGAATCATGAGGGTTTTAAGAAGAGTGGTGTGTTTTAAAATATCACTCTGGGGGCACCTGGGTGATTCAGTTAAGTCAATTAGGTGTCCAACTCTCCCCCCCCCTTTTTTTTTAAAGATTTTTATTTAATTATTTGAGAAGAGAGAGACAGAGAGAGACAGAGAGATAGCAGGAGCACAGGGGAAAGGGAGAAGCGGGTTTCCTGCTGAGCAGGGAGCCTGACATGGGGCCCAATCCCAGGACCCTGGGATCATGACCTGAGCCAAAGGCAGATGCTTAACCAACTGAGCCACTCAGGCGTCCCTAAGTGTCCAACTCTTGATCTTAGCTTGGGTCTTGATCTCAGGGTCAGGAGTTCAAGCCCTGCATTGAGCCTACTTAAAAAAAAAATTACTCTGGTGCTGTGTGGAGAAAAGATTGTAGTTGGGTAAGAATGGAAGTAGGGAGACGAGCTGGGAGGCTTTTCTGGGCATCCAGACAAGAGATGAAAAATAAGTGGAGAAATTTGGGTCCTGCTAATGGATTGGCTTGGAAAGGAAATAGTGAATAACAATCTTCTTTCTTGAAATGCAGGGCTACATAAATATATGTACTATGTATATGGCAAGTCCGGATTTTTTTTTTTTTTTTCTGTCCCATTGGTGGAGAGGGGGAGTTCTTGGCAAGCAAAAGTAAAGAGACAGAGATTTGGTAGCCTGACAAGCACTGAAGTTATGCTTTGGGATGCAGTCAATGTTTGCAAATTTTTTCTTAAATAAAAGAAAAAAATAGATTGCCCTGTATGTGCTCTGCTCTGAAGAATCTGACAAGCCAAAGACTCCCCTGAGCTCATGGAATGGAATGCTGGCCCCAGGAGGATGAGCCTCTGCAATAGAACCAAGAGTGGTGTGGAGGGGAAAGTGTGGGAACCTGGGGAGGACAGTAGAGGAAGGAGAGGAGAGGAAGACACCCCAGGGGGGAGGGCAAAACTGGAAACCCATCCAAGACAAAGTCTAACTGGGAGAAATGCAATGGGAAAAGTAAAGAAATGCTCTGTGTTTGCAGGAGTGTGGTGAGATTACTTTCCTTCTGGTGATGGACTGCTTCCCAGGCCCCCTCCAGGTGCTGCAGGCACATCTGGAGCTTACCCGGATGTGTGTGTATTCCCAGCCATCACTGAGTGTGAACGGCTGAATGAGATATGGTTCTTGTCTGTAAGTTTTGCAGTTTAGTTGAGGGCACATGTCTTAAAACATGGTGTAATAACAATATAAAGAAAATAAATGCTGACCTTTTGCTGGATTGGGCTGGTTGGCTCTTGCTATTCCATCTTTTTGATACTTTTTTTTTTTTTTTTAAGTAGGCTCCATGCTGGGCATGGAGTCCAACATGGGGCTTAAACTCATGACCTTGAGATCAAGACCTGAGCTGAGATCAAGAGTCAGACACTCGGGTGCCTGGATGTCTCATTGGCTGCCTTTAGCTCAGGTCATGATCCTGGAGTCCCATGATCCAGTCCCACAGCAGGCTTCCAGCTCAGAGGGGGTCTGCTTCTCCTTCTGACCTTCCCCCTCTCATGCTCACTCTCTCATTCTCTCTGTCTCTCAAATAAATAAAATCTTTTAAAAAAAAAAGAGTCAGACACTTAACTGACTGAGCCACCCAGGCAACCCCAACCTATCTTTCTGATACCCTTACATCTGGAGATCTTCAGTGCTCGCTTGGCAGCACATATACATCTGGAGATATTCCTATTTCTCTAAGCTCTTCCACATAGATGAACCTTTCTTACAATTTTACTCCCCACCCACCCACAATTCAGCATCATTAGTGTGTGTCCAGCTCAGCCCCAATGCCCACCTGGTCCCAGAGCATCCAATTCTAGGGACTCTTGTCCAGTGCCTGAGATTTATGGGCCTGTAGAACATTATACATCTTTGCAAATGTCTTCTGCTGAGACACCCCACATGGAGACCATCTCTCCTCTTTCTTCTTCTATGGATCTGCTTTTCAGGACAGCCCCGATTCTTCCACCAGTCCCAGAGTAAAACTAAGACCCACTTCTATAGAGGAGAGCACAGTAAAGAAGGAAGATACGGACCAGGGAAGAAACAGAAGATCAGAACTTCCCTCCCTCAGACCCAGCTACATGTACTCAATGAGAGATTTCAGAGACAGAAATACCTCAGTCTCCTATAGATGCAAGAACATTCCAACATTCTGAACCTTAACTATAAGCAGGCTAAGACCTGGTTCCAGAACCAGAGAATGAAGTGTAAGAACAGCAACTGGCCAGAGAATAGCAACAGTGTGACTCAGAGCAATTCAACAGCTACAGAACATCCAGGCTTCTCTTCCTGTCACCAGGGATAGCTGATGAACCTTCTAGAAACCATCTAATATGGAGGACCAGACCTGGTATAACCCCAATTGGAGCAACCGTTCCTGGAACAGTCAGACCTGGTGTCCCCACACCTGGAATAACCAAGCCTGGAACAATCAGCTCCACAGTTGTGGAGAGGAATGTGTGTAGCTCTGGATCCAGTTCCAGAAAAATCCTGTCAATGGTTTGGAGTCCATCTCAGAAACTGCTGGGGAAAGCCACAGTGTAATGCCGCAAACCACTAACTGAAGTATCCAGCAAATAATGCATTTATTCCCAAATTACTCTATGAACATACAGCCTGAAGATATGTGATGATGAGTATATTATTCAATCTCAGTTTGGGCAGTGGCTGTATTACTTTCCCTAAGCTTTGTTTTGTAGGGTCCTGTATCTCTGCTTTGGTATTGTTTCTCATTGTACTGATTGTGTCAAATGAGGGGGTACGATTGGAGTCTGATAAAAGGAGTTTCAGTAGCATTGGCTGCTATGGGCAACATGACAAAAGATGTTTCTGGCTATAGATAACTAGATATATTACTAATTTGGATATCTCTAGGCTCTAGAATCTAACCTCAAGAATAGGAAGTAAAAATACAAAGATGTGTGCTGAAGGATGATTTGCATTTTCTGAGATTCTAAGGCTTTACTTGTTAATAACCTCAGTTGTTACCATGAAGGGTTAAGTTATACTGTGCTTTGTCAATTTCCTCTGCCCTTTATGTTGTTTTACTACAATTCCTAATTTGTTCAATATTCTAGTATTTGTAGGAAGATGTTTTGTATTTTAATTTATCATGATAATAGTACCAGTTTGGCTTGTTGGTTTATAGGCTTAAGTACAAATAAATAAAATGCCCACTTAAAAGATAAAAAAAAATAAGTACCAATAGTGGTCCAGATTTTTAAAATGCTAACGGTCTTAAAAAAGATAACTGAGGAAGAGGAAAAATAGTTAGTGTTGTGAATTATTTGTCCAGATGGTGGGGAGCAGGGAAGCCTTTTAGAGTAAGAGAAGAGGTGCACACACACATGAGAGAGTGCTGAGGAGAGTGACTGAAAATCAGAAGCAGTGAAGCAGAGTGTGAGAAAGCAGGGTGGAGCCCAAGGATTCAGGTGTTTTCCTATTTCCACCTAATCTATGAAGCTAGCAGTCTGTGGCAACAGAGAGATTTGCCTAGAGTCAGGGAGTACATTTTGGAGGCCATTTTTTTAGGTAGACCAGTTGTCCTAACTGAGGCCTGCTGATTTGTAGAGCTACAGAGAAAGGCAGTCCAAACATGTCCCAATACATGTCCCAATACATGTGACCCTTATAGAGTCAAGAGAAGCTTGTGCCCTTACTCTCTGTCCTTCTGTGTGACACTGGCAAGGAATAAGAGGGTGAAATTTGCTGTAGAGTATGCAAATAAACAATGGGCAAGGGTAAAGCGTCTTTAAAAATTAAGGATTCCAATAAGCACATGAAAGGATGTTCAACATCACCATCATTAGGAAAATGCAAATCGAAACCACATGAGATATACTTCATACCCATTAGGGTGGCTATTATTTTAAAAATGTTTATTTATGCATGAATGGATAAGTAAGATGTGGTATATTATTCAGCCTTAAAATGGAATGAAATTCTGACACATGCTACCACATGGATGAAACATGAAGATCATATGCTAAGTAAAGTAAGCCAGACACAAAAGGACAAAGACTGTAGAATTACACTTACATGAGATACTAGAGTAGTCAAATTCATAGAAAAAGAAAATAGACTGGTGGTTGCCAGGAGCTGGGGGGGAGTGGGGAACGTGCAGTTAGGGTTTAACAATACAGAGTTTCAGTTTGGAAAGATGCTGAAGTTCTGGAGCTGCGTGGTGATGATGGTTGCAGAGAAATATGAGTGTACTTAACGCCACTGAATGTGCACCTGAAAAATGGTAAATTTTGCATCATGCATGTTCTACTACACACACACACACACACACACACACACAATGAGGATGCCCATACTGCACAATTCAGGAGTGGACTTTCAAAAATGTGAAAGTTAAATCTTTGCTCTCCACCTCTTCTACCTCACCTCATCCCTTACCCAAAAGGCCAAACTTAAAAGCTAGTACACGGGATGCCTGGCTGGCTCAGTTGGTAGAGCATGTGACTTTTGATTTCAGGGTCAAGAGTTCAAGCCCCATGTTGGGCATAAACTTAAAAAACGAAACAAAACAACTCAGTGCATTGTGTCCTCCCATTTCTGGTCTTATCACCCATTGTCCCTCAATATACATCTTTTGTTTTATAGCCATTGTATGGGTGAAACGCTCCAGAGAAAGAGCAAAATCAGAATATAAAGGCAGAAGAGTGGAGTAAGAAAAGGCTCCGTGTTTAAGCAAATGCAACTCAACCCCAAAGACTAATAGATTATCAACATCTAGTAGATTATCAAGATGATCAAGACTAACATGTTGCTCACATTGCCCTTGATGTGATATATGATATGTTAAGAATAGCACTTTACCTCTTTGGTCTGCTTTCCAAAAATCTAACCCCAGTCTAATCATAAGAAAACATTAGACAAATCCCAATGGAGGCACACTCAACAAAACAATTGACCAATACTCCTCAAGACTGTCCAGGAAACTCAGAGAAACTGTTACAGTCAAGAGGACCAGAAAAAGGACATCAGGAGAGGGTAGCTACACTTGTGGAGAGCAGAGCATGATGGATAGACTTGCTGAATCACAATGTTGTACACCTGAAACTAATGTAACACTGTGTCAACTAGACTTCAATTTAAAAAAGATATGCATTTGAGGGGTGCCTGTGTGGCTCAGTCATAGGGCTTCTGCCTTCAGCTCAGGTCATGATCCCAGAGCCTTGGGATCAAGCTCCATATTGGGCTCTCTGCTCAGCAGGGAGCCTGCTTCTCCCTCTCCAGGTCCTCTGTGCTTGTGATCCCTCTCGCTATCTCTCTCTGTCAAATAAATAAATAAAATATTTAAAAAATTAAAAAGGTATGTATTTGAATTTGAAAACTGTCTTGTTAAAAGAGTAAATAAAAAGTTATAAATGAGGGTCGCTGGGGGGGCTCAGTCTGTTAACTCTTTGCCTTCAGCTCAGGTCAAGATCTTTGGGTCCTGGAATTGAGGGATCCAGCCCCGTGTTGGGTTCCCTGCTTCCCCCTCTCCTTTTGATTTCAGCTCAGTTCCTATTTCAGGGTTTTGAGATAGAGCCCTGCTTTGGGCTCTGTTCTCAGCATGGAGTCTGCCTAAGAATGTCTCTCTCCCTCTGCCCCTCCTGCTTGTGCACTCTCTCTCTCTCAAGTAAATAAATACATCTTTAAAAAAATAATAATATGACATATGGGATTTGTTTCAAATTAATCAAGTGGGGTGGGAGAACATGGATGGGGTTGTAGGCCAGAGTGTATCATTGTGAAAGCTAGGTTATGGGTACATGGGGGCTCATTATATTATTCTCTCTTCTTTTGCATGTGTTTTAAAAATTGTCCATAATAACAAACTAAAAACTTAAAAAGTATGTACTAGGTTAATTTATAGAAATCTGGTGCTGTTCATGACTATTTCCTCTTATAAGATAAGGAAGCAGAGAAAACCATTCTTTTAAAAAAAATTTTTTTTAAAATTTATTTATTTGTCAGAGAGAGAGGGAGAGAGAGCGAGCGAGCACAGGCAGACAGAGTGGCAGCAGAGGCAGAGGGAGAAGCAGGCTCCCCGCCGAGCAAGGAGCCCGACTCGGGACTTGATCCCAGGATGCTGGGATTATGACCTGAGCCGAATGCAGCCGCTTAACAAACTGAGCCACCCAGGCGTCCCAAGAAAACCATTCTTAAGGGGAAAAAAAAAACCCAATAATGATCAAGACACAGGGGAGCAGAGGTAAAGTAAGTCATGAGCAGTAAAATATTACTGTTCCTGCTTCCCCCTTGCACCTCCTTGACCCCAGACTTTGCCCTTGGATTATGTAAGAAACCCCTGAATTCTTAGCCCAGCCCCTGCCTCTTCCCTTTACACAACTCCAATGGTATCTATTTCATGAAGTCACAAGTCCAAACAAATACCGAGTTGTATAATGCACCCTTTGGCATCCTCACCCCTAATCTAGGACTCATTCACCTTCTGATTCTTTTTATTTTTTTATTTTTTAAATTAGTTTAAATTTTTTAATTTAAATTCAGTTGATTAATATATAATGTATTATTGGTTTCAGAGGTACTGTCCTCCTTAATGTCTATTACCCAGTTAATCCCACCCCCCTCACTGTCTTCCCCTCCAGCAGCCCTCAGTTTGTTTCCTAAGATTAAGAACCTCTTATGGTTTGTCTCCCTCTCTGATTTTGTCTTGTTTTATTTTTTCCTCTCTTCCCCAATGATCCTCTGTTTTGTTTCTTAAATTCCACATATGAGTGAGATAATATAATGGTCTTTCTCTGATTGACTTATTTTGCTTAGCATAATACCCTCTAATTCCATCCATGTTGTTGCAAATGGCAAGATTTCACTTTTTTGATTGCTGAATAATATTCCATTGCGTGTGTGTGTATGTGCGTGTGTGCGTGTGCGTGTGTGTATCACATCTTCTTTCATTCATTTTTTTAATGGACATTTGGGCTCTTTCCATAGGTTGGCTATTGTGGACATTGCTATAAACATTGGGATGCGGGTGCCCTTCCGATCACCGCATTTGTATCTTTGGGGTAAATACCCAGTAGTGCGATTGCTGGGTTGTAGAGTGGCTCTATTTTCTACTTTTTGAGGAACCTCCGTGCTGTTTTCCAGAGTGGCTGCACCAGCTTGCATTCCCACCAAGAGTGTGGGAAGGTTCCCCTTTCTCCACATCCTCGCCAACATCTGTTGTTTCCTGACTTGTTAATTTTAGCCATTCTGACTAGTGTGAAGTGGTATCTCATTGTTCACCTTCTGATTCTTTAAGCTATAGCAAAAGGTTTCTTATATGTGGGCACTAACCTGACTTACAGAAAATACAGCCTACGGTAGAGACGAAGGACTTGGGTTCTAGTTATGATTCTGCCAGTGCTTACCACGTGACTTTGGACTAGCTATGTCAGGGCTCTGTGTTTATTCTGTCATTCTTCTGTCTTGTGACTGAGGGAGGCGAAGCATTAGAGCACAGCCAAAGAAAGGAGTTGCAAAACTTCAAAGTCCAGAATTCCTATTTTTAGTAGAGCTCCTCAAAGTTGCAAATCATCAGATTCTGCCTCATTGAGCACTCATTACAAAACCTGAACTTTGGAGCTAACTGCTCAAAAGAAAATCAAGTAGAGGAAAATTCTTTTCTTTCTCCACCTTCCCCCACCCCTTCTTTAATTTTACTGTAGAGTGAGATGCATTTTCCCACTAGATTAAAAATACAAATAACACAAGGACAATATACCATTAACAAAAGACCCAAAGGTTGCCTTCTTTAGTCCTTTCCTTATATCCACCCACACAAATGTTCTTTGTTGTCCATTATCTCAGTAGTTAGGCATTCTTATGACCAGCCGTGGGTATTGTGAAACTAGACCAGAAAAAATTGTTACTTAGTTATCTTAATGCCTGTGTGGGGAGATGCAGGTGGGGCTAGCTGGTCTTCCAATGCCACTGTAGGAGCTGCTACATGCAGCAGGTTATTATGAAGTAAAATGTATGATTTCAAAAGATGGAGCTTTGAAGATTGAAAGAAGTTCTTCATTTTCAGATATACACTAAGATGGGAAACGTATGACTCTATTGCACCAAGAAATAATGCCCACCCAGAGATTGACAATATCTTCTAAGTAATCCCATGTCATAATTGTTCACTGTATGACCAAGGGAAGTTCCACATTGTTCTCAATCTATATACATTACATTTGATTCCCCTTATTTGGCAATAGTTATGTTCTCAAATTGCCATAAACAATTAATTAGTAATTAACGGAAATACAGGGTTAGGTTTCTGCAAGCCTCTGGTCACAACATTTTCATCAATGAATCAATAACTTTATTTTAGGTGTGTTTCTTTAAAGACCACTGTTTTGTTGTTGTTGTTGTTGTTTGTTTTTTTAAAGATTTTATTTTATTTATTTGACAGACATCATGAGTAGGCAGAGAGGCAGGCAGAGAGAGAGAGGGGGAAGCAGGCTTCCCGCCGAGCAGAGAGCCTGATGCGGGGCTCAGATCCCAGGACTCTGGGATCAGGACCTGAGCCGAAGGCAGAGGCTTTAACCCACTGAGCCACCCAGGTGCCCCAAGACCACTGTTTTAATATATAATTTTTTATCGTCCACATTGAACTAAGGGCCAACATCTCTGTTCTCCATGATTATCCTTTCATGATGTTTAAGGAAGTTCCAAGTCTTGTTTTAAGCCAGATCTTTTATTGTTCAGGATGGAGTTTGAGTAGCACAAACCAACTTTTTCTTGCTTGTGCTATGTGACCATAATTGATTCATGGTATGTTTAGAGGTGCAGAGAAAATGGAGCCTTTCCTTTCTCTATGGCGGATCTGGTCTTCTCACAATCTCTTCTCCACTGGAAGGGTAAAGACTATTTCATCAGTAATTTCCCAGTCTCTTCAGTCAAAACTGCTGTCTTGTTTTGTTTTATTTATTTATTTATTTACTTATTTTTGTTTACAGTAGTCCCTCCTTTTAGGAAATAATCATTTATTCTAAGTTTTGGCCCCTCTCTCTCACCTCCCAAGATGGCTTCTGAGTGTGCTGAGAGCACACTATGCCCTTAAGGTTGGGGCAGGGGACCGTGGATCTGCATCAGGAGGTCCTCAGTGTTGCTTTCTGGCCTTTACTGGTCTCTGTAGTCATGTGTCCCTTGCTTACCCTGGTGACATCTGTCATAGAAGTCTTCATTTGGGGAAAGAGTGATCTAGTCTCTAGGTTTGGTCAGGGCCTAGGGGGTTTCCCACCTGACCTGTCTATTTAGGTCAGAACTTATGGACCCAAGGATGGGCATCTCATCCAAGCTGTCAGAGACATTCCCTAGGATTTTTCAAACTGGAGCTAAGCAGCCTAGTTTCTCTTGGAAGGCAGATTTGTGAGATGGGACCCTGAGGACCAGTGTGCTGCGTGGTTTTGCTACCTCACAGAAGTAAAGGAAGATAAGGGGAAGGAGCACATGCGGAGAGTGTGAGAGTTGCAAAAACAGATCCCTGTTAAAGCCTCTGCCTTCAGCTCAGGTCAGGATCCCAGGGTCCTGGGATGGAGTCCCACATCTGGCTCTCTGCTCCGCGGGGAGCCTGCTTCTTCCTCTCTCTCTGCCTGCCTCTCTGCCTACTTGGGATCTTTGTCTGTCAAATAAATAAATCTTTAAAAAAACAACAACAAAAAAAGCAAAACAACAACAACAAAAACCAAACAGATCCCTGAAAAAAAAAACCCCAAAACAAGAAACCAACAACAGATCCCTGGCCTAAGTTATACTTAAGGGCCTGTGCTCCTCTTTTTCCTGTTGTTCTGTGAACTATTCACATACCTTTCTAGCAAATTCCACCCTTGGGTCTAAGTTAGTTTGAGTTCAATTTGTCATACCTGAAACTGAAAAAAAATCTTAAAACACATTTTTAAATGATTTAATGATCATCATAACACTTGCATATTTACAGTAATTCGAAGCAACCTTCATTTACACTATTTCTCCTAAGTATGTTATCTTTACAGGCTGGGAACTATTGCTGGTAAGCGTATGAGATAAAGTTAAGAAAGAAAAATTTGCTATTGTGAAATGGAACACTCATAGAAAAAAGTCCACAAAACAAAACTGTACCTGGTAAGGAGTTAGTTATCACCAAGTTAACACAGAAACAACTCTGCCATCACCCCCAATCCCCATCTTATGTCCCCTTCCAATCAGGTTTCTCACTTTTGTAGTTATCACTTCCTTATTTTTCTTTCTAGTTATATTACCCCAGCATACATCCCTGAACCATATAATTGAATTCTGCCATTTTTTGAACATTATGTAAATGAAGTAATACAATATAATTTTGGGGGGATCTGGCTTTCATTCTAGATTATATCTTAATGTTCATCCAATAGTTAGCTGTAGCTATAGTTCAGTTTTTTAAATTGTTGTTTAATATTCTATAATATGAATGTACAATCATTTATCTAGTCTGTTGACAGATTTTTTGGGCTCTTATGAATAATAGTGGTATGAATATTCTTGGTGAATACATGTACACTGTCTTTTTTTTTTTTTTTTTTTGAGTGTATACCTCAGAGTAGAATTGCTAGATCATGAATATGTACCTTTTCAGGTGAGTAAATAATACCAAAATCTTTTCCTAAGTGATTTTTCCAGTTTATATTCCTACCAGCATTTTATAAGAGTTTCTCCTGTTCCATATCCTCACTAACACTTCACAGTCTTTTTAACTTTAGCTACTTGTGTGGGTGTGCATGTTATCTCACTGTGGTTTTTATTTCACTTCCTCCTGATTGCTAATGAAACTGAACACCCTTTTTCATGTTTAATGGATGTTTGTATATCTTCTTTTGTGAAACGTCTGTTGAAGTCACTTGCCTATTTTTCTTTTTGATTGCTTTTCTCTGTTGATTTGTAA
Organism: Mellivora capensis; assembly: GCA_004024625.1. Taxonomy (NCBI): domain Eukaryota; kingdom Metazoa; phylum Chordata; class Mammalia; order Carnivora; family Mustelidae; genus Mellivora; species Mellivora capensis. The sequence continues at coordinate 31,695 of PISX010017126.1, forward strand.
GAGCTCTTTATATATTTGAATAAAAGACTAAGAGAACTTGTTGGATATAAATGTTGTAAGCATCTTCTTCCACTCAATGGTGTTGCCTTTTCACTCAATGGTGCTGAGGGAGAGAATCTTTAATGTATTCAGACTTATCAACCGGAATTTGGAAACAGTGCATCTTACAGAGTAACTAGACCAAGCAGTGCAAAGTAAATTTCTCAATTCAGTAGAATGAACTCACACAGGCTCTCTAGCCAAAGTTGCACATTCTTTCTTTGTAATATTGTTTCTGAGGTGACATTTTATTTTTAAATGGTTGAAAATTCCATTACGTTACAAACCAGAAAATGCACTTACAATATTTAATTCTCCCGCTTGGTGGTGTCATGGAAAACTAATAATAATAATTTAAAAGGGTTGTTCTGAAAATTTGCTGGACAGTAGGGCTTGGCTATTAGCAAATTAAAAAAAATATAAACAGCATTTTTAAAAGTTTATAATCCTATTATACATTACAGTGGCTGAAAAACCGCATACAGGTTCAGCTTTTCACTATAAAACCCCAGGCTCACTCATAGCCAAACAAGAAACTAGGATGGCACAATTTTTTTAATCATGGAAAATTTCAAGTATCCTAAAATGCCAATATAACTAAGATCCCTGTACCTACTAGGTAAGTAATGTTAACATCCTGTCACATTTACTTTAAAAAAATAACTCGTTTATGGTCCTTTGTTTTGCCCTTTCTTTCCCTTTGTTTTTCCCACTAGAGGTGACCACTATCCAGAATTTGATGTTTATCTGTCCAGTTCTGGTTTTTCTGTTTTTCCTACATGTTCACGTGTTCATGAACAATGCAAATATTGTTTCCTATTTTTAAATGTATCTTTTCATTCTATCGTGTGCTGCAATTTGCTAAGCAATTGCTCGTATGTATGTTGATATAGATATACACAGACATACAGATCTAGGTCATTTGTTTTAACTGCTGTGTTGTAATTCACGGTAAACATACACCCTAATTTTATTTATTCATTCCTCTATCAATGAACATTTTAATGCTGCAATACAGTCAATAATACCTAGAACAATATCGAATATACAACAGAAACCCAACAAATATTTGTTGAATGGAGGCAAGCTTTTAATTCAAGAAAAGCATATAAAATATCTCAGGCTGCTTTTTGCTTCAATTCTCCAGTTATTTGTTTTTATTATCCACCCTATCTGCATGCGTGGCAGGAGATATTTCCTGAAATTTTCTAACGGCTTTTTACTCAGTCCACTGAAAAAGGCTCCGATGTGGTATGCGTATGGGGGCTGGGGTGTGTGGATAGAGTGGGTAGAGACTGGACACAAAGAAACTTCAATGTCAAAATATAAGACAGTGGTTTGTATGGTCTGGAGTAGGGGAGGGTGGCAGTAGCAAGCATTATAAATCCGGGGCAGGTCTGAGACTTTACAATGCAGTGTTACAATGAGACTTTACAATGCGGTGCTACCATATCCGGATAACGAGATAGAGGAATATAAAGGTCTTTCTCCCCGTGTACGTTCTGAAAACGATAACCATCAAACGCCAGGCGGTTGCCATGGGAACCAGCAGGGGGAGGGGGAGAGAAGATCCGCCAGAATTCTTGATGCGCTTAGAATGTTTCTTCTTCCGGTCCTCTGCTCTTCGCAACCGCCGCCTCTCTCCTCGGTTCCCGCCCCCCGCCCCCTTCTGTGGGCTCTCATCATTCTCTTCCTTTTTTGATTCTTTCCCTTCCCATTCTAGGTCGCCATCTTGAGCCATGCGTCAAGATGGCGCCCCTGGTCCCAAGGAAAAGCCCTGGCCCTCCACCGAGGCTGCGCACGCATGTGCTCGGGCGCGGGAGGGTGGGGCGGTGACGCCCAGACGCTGCCCCGCCCCCGGTAGTCGCCCCGCCCCTGGTCCCATTCCGCCTTCCTCCCACCGGGCGAACCCGGAAGTGGAGGAGGAGGCGCGGCGGCGGCGGTGGCCGAGCGGGCAGGCACTGGCGGAGCCCAACCGGGGAGCGCGTCTGGGGTTGGGGACGGGGGGCGGGGCTGAGCGCCCTGGGCAGCCAGGCCCGGACTGGGCGGGGGAGGCCATGGCCTCCGCAGAGTTGCAGGGGAAGTACCAGAAGCTGGCTCAGGAGTACTCGAAGGTACCCATCGTGGGCGGGGAGTAGGGGGTCCCCGGGCCTGCGGCCTCGGTTTGCCTTGGCAGCTACTCGTCGGGATGGAGGGGAACGGCGAAGGGGGCACGCGAGCGTGCCCCTCCTTTCTGCCTTCTCTGTCCACCATTACCATGCCTCCACCTGCAGCTCCCAGGAGATGGGGCACGGCCGTGTCTGGGTCCCTATGCGTGTCTGCGGGAAGGAGCAGGAGTTTGATTCCTCCTGCTCACTAAACTAGCCGGCTTGGTACTGGGGTGTCCGAATGCTGGCTTCTGCCTCTGGTGCTGGTCGGGAGGGGAAGGGAAGGGTAAGGACCAACCCCTCTACTGCTGCTTCCTCAATTTTCCTAGCCCAGTGATGGGGAAGATCAAGCTTTCTTCCTTCTCACAGGGACGAGATGAGGATGAAGAGATTTGTATGTCCCCAGTCTGTCAGCTCTGGAGAGTAGAGAAAGCCATTCGTGTAAACTGTTTCACTGGGGATGGGTAGTTACGAATGTATTTAGTGCGTTGGCAAGATGTTGTCTGGAGACGATTTTGAAAGCTTGAGTGCTAGGGCTGTGTCCTCCAGGGTGCTGGGCAAGAACACCCAGGTGCTCAATACATGTTGAATTAAGCAAATAGGGACCTGCCCCTTTGTCGTATTCATGGTATCGTCTTTTGGAACCCTTTTCTTGGAAAAGGGCGGTGCTGCTTCTAAAATGTTGCTGCCTTAGTATTCTAATGAAGTTATAAAAGAATCTCACAGCCTCGTAAATTAATTCAACAGCCATTAAGCTTAGTTTTCAATGGTATGGCATCATGGGAGTGCTGGGAAGACTTAGCCCCCTTTTGACAATTTAGAAAAACAATTTGGACACATTTTTTTTTCTCCTTAGGGTTTCATTTAACACATACTCAGCAGGATAAAATGAACTGTTGTTTGAAAAATAAAACCTTTGCCTAAGCATATACATCTTTTCACCATCAATTGGAGCCTTTTGAGATACTATACTTATTCCCGCGCTGTGACCATTGGCAAAACTTCTGTTTACATTTGGAATTGTCTTAAGAGCCTGTAGCACAATGTCAGTGATGGCAAGTTTTCAGCCTTTGAAGAAATATTTTCTTTTTTGAAAGGGTCAGAATTGTTCGGAACAAATCCATATGATGAAGGAGAGTGGGTGGGGAATGGCAATACTCAAAGGTCGCTCCACTGTTTTGGGTGAAAATGTTTTATATTATAGAGTTTATATTATAGAGTATAGAGTAAGGGGACTGATTTTCTTCTTCAGAGAACAAGCAGTCTCAGAAGGCAATTCCAAATGGCAAAAGAAAGTTCTAAAAATGTTTTAAGCATGACTGCATTGCTAGAATAATTGTATAGCCTTCCAAAAGTATTAAAAACTTTGAAAGATTTTATTTATTTCTTTTTTGGGTATATGTGCTTTTTCATTCAATAGACATTTATTATGTGCCTCCTGTGAATAATTGGCCAGGGTCTGTTGAGTGAGGCAGAGTTCCAGGTTAAGGAGAATCCTTTCATAGAATGTTCAGATATTGTGCGTAAATATGATACAGTACGACAAGTGTTCAGTGGGAACACAGAAGAGATGGAGGTTAAGAGTAGAAGTTACTCAGGTTGGGAAATAGGGAAGAGAGAGGGTTGGTAGCATCCCAGGCAAAGGAAACAGGCCATGTTTCCAGTCATGAAAGCATAATAAAGAACACGGCAGAGAGAGGTGAAGTAGGTTGGAGAGTTCATTTCGACCTGATCATCATAAAGGGTTGTGGATGTCAAATAAGTTTGAACTTTATCTTTTGAATAATAGATGTCAGAAGTTTTTAATCAGGATAGTGACATTACTTGTAGGAGGGACACTGCTAACTACTTGGAGGATGGATTGAAAGAGGGAAGGATGGGTGAAAAGAAGACCAGACCGTAGGCTGTTGGAATAGTTTTGGGGAGTTTAATACAGGACTAAATCAAATTAGTGACTGTTAAGATGGAGAGGGGGGCCTAGATTTAGGACCTAGGGTAAAAGTACCTTTTTAGTTACCTCTTTTTTAAAAAATTCATTTGTAAAGAATTTATTTATTTTTGAGAGCTAGAGTGTGTGCGAGAGTTTGGGGGGGGGCAGAGGATGGGAGAAAGAATCTGAAGCAGGCCCGCACTGAATGCAGAGCCCCAGGCAGTTTGATCCCACGAGATCACGACCTGGGCAGAAACCAAGAGTTGGTTGTTCAGCCAACAGGGCCACCAAGGCGCCCCTAGTCACCTCTGTTTTGAGTGCCTGCTTTGTACATAGCACTAAACTTATGAAGAATATAGTGTATGAGGGACTCATCCTTGTATCTTATTCATTCTGTGGGATGTGGTGAGTGGAGGGAGACAGAAGAGTTGACCCTGTGGTTCTGAGACGAAGGAAGAGGACTGCCACTGACAGAAACATGAGCCTGTGTAGAGCAAAGGGATGTATTAAAGGTTAGATGCAATTATAGAATTATAGAATTTTAAGGTTGCAAGGCACATTAAAGTTACCTCGTTCATATAGTAGCCTGAGGTGGTGTTGGGGTAATTGCTGAACATTTCTAGTGGAGATGAACTGGCTAAAAGTCAGGACAAAGGCCAGAGCTTTTGGAATACTACCTGTGACAACAAGTAGTTGAACTGCAGGAGTTAATCAGGGTGGAACCCTTTAGGTAGACTCTTTGGGGAACACCTGTGGAAAGGTGTGAAGGAAGGAGGAGATGCTAAGGAGACTGTAGGAGGTCTGCCAGGCTTGAAGTTATTTATCTGTCAGATTGGGCTAGATCATTTTTCATCCTTTTAATTGCAATGGGATGGAAATTTCAGAACATAAGAGAACAGAGATTGGTCAAAAGATTTCATGTGCTTATTATTCTCTGTCAGTTCTAGTGCTGAGCAATTTCTAGTTAAGATCTGTGCTACCTTCAGCCCCGAGCCTGTGGAAGGGACACGCTAGCTTTGCATTACCTTCCCTGGTGCAGAAATTGTGGGGTAATATTGAAATTTTCCTTATTTAAGATACAGAGACAGTAGAGTTCCTCCTAAACAGTAGAAGGAGGCTACATATCCAGACAACAGCAAGCAAACATCCCTAAACCAAGGACATTTGCAGACTTCCCTTGTTCTGATTTAATGCAGATCTCAGTCTGTTTTCCAGGAAGGAGCTCATTTCTTGCTTAAGAACTATGGTCATAATATTCTTTCCTCCCAAGAAGGAAAAAAATGGCCCGAGGAGCTCCCATTTAAGAAACTGAAAGTTTAGTTAGATAAAAGATGGGTCATGGGAGTCCAGAGCAGTTGCGAATTTCTGAGGCATACATACTGGCAAAATGTAAAGCGTTATGGAAAAGGCAGTAAAAATAGAGATTAAGACCCTAGTAGTTTCGGCAATTTGGAGGTCATTGGAAGCTTTTGAAACTTCAGGTTTAATAAAGTCAATAAAGGTGTATGTAGTTGGTTTTCAGAGGTTTATGAAGGTAATTGGTAAGCAATGCAAGCTGCTTCTTTGAGATGTGAGGGCAAGCTAATCGAGACCTTAGTTACTACACCATAGATTAAGAATCAAAGATCGCTTCTTACATGCTGTCTCTTTCATGGTCTCGTCTGCTTCTGATGCTCTCATATATTTCATAGGGTGGAGAGGGTAAGAGCTCTGAGTCCTGGCTCTATTTGATTTCAGCCTGCTTTCTTTGCAGGAGATCCTGCACCTCTGCCTGGCCTCATGTTATGTGTGTAAGCAGGTTTCAGGTTCATTTTTCTTAGTGTTTGTGTAAACTTCCAATGTGGCTAGTGCAACTAGCGGACAGAATGTTAGATTTTATTTAAATTTAAATTTAAATAGGCACATGTGGCTTTTGGCTGCCCGATTAGAAAGTGCTAGCTTAGCCCCTAGATCAGTGCATCACAGACACAAAGTGTCTCTGTGACTCACCTGAAGACCTTGTTGAATGGCAGATTCTGGTTCAGTAGGTCTGGGGTAGGGCCTGAGAGTCTGCTGCCAGGTGATGCTGTTGCAGCTCTCTGCAGACCACACTTTGAATAGTCAGGCCTTAGAAAAGCTAGGGGTGTCTGTCCTACTCTTCCTCTTAAGTCATCCAGTTACTGGTGAGGCACATAGATTGCAGGGGTTGGGGTGGGGTGTTGTCCTAATGAATTGCCCTGCATGGGAGCAGGAACAGGGGAAAGGGTTCCATTTGAGGGCAGGTCCGAGAGAAGGTTTGCTTCCTGCCTCCCTGATGGAATAACTCCAGCCACAACTGAGAGCCTACAGGTATTTCTCCAAATGATTGGAACCATGTGGTCCTACTGGACACCAAGAATCCTCAAAAAACCTGAGCCTAAATTGCTGAAGACCACTCTGTAGTCTATTTTACATAAGTCTGGTTCCAGAACAGTCAGGCTTATCGCAAAGCTATTGCTCTAGGGACAGAGAGTGGGGGCGAGTGACCTAGGATCTCTCCTGCCGCTTTGACAATCTGTGATGGGATAACAGGCCCAAGATTAGAGATTTACTACCTTCAGTCACAGACTGTTGGAAGAGTTTGTGGGGAAAGAGAGATGAATCATATACACATATTTTCTCATCTAATTCCCAACAGTCTTCTGTGTTAGAACCAGTCTTACATGACTATTTCTTAAAATGGACATTTTGACATTTTACAGGTTTTACAACCCTATAAAACAAACTATTAAACATAGAAGCTTTTCTTTATTAGAAAGTAATGTGTGCATTATACATCCCTAAGCCCATCCTAAATCTCACCCAAAGCCCAATGCGAAGCTTTAAAATAGTGAAATCATCTACAGATCTCCGCTTCAGAGTCTCTGGCATGAAACTCCTTCCGGTTCTACCATTTTCAGTATTCCAAAGTGCTGGGAATACTGCTTGGCCTTTCTACCTACTTGCTTGTACCGCCCCCTGGACGAGGGTAAACGACCTGTAAGCTCTGCAGTACCAGGGAGTAGTGGCTGGAGTTATCCTGTCACTGATGCAGGAAATAAACTTTGGGGAAAGGTCAGAGAGGCACTGTTAGAGTAATGAAGCTTCATAGTTGTGTGATGCATTACCTTCACACGCCTGTTATATACAGTATTTAATTTGATTAGTTAATGAAGTATTTACTGAGTGCCTTCTCTGTCTGTGGCTTTGATCTTTCACTGTGGGCAGGAAATACAGGGAAGTGGGCTGTAGTCTCTACCATGAGCTCCAGTTTTATTGGTAGATGAGAGATGAGCACAGAAGTCAAACATAAATTAGTAAATGTAAAGTTTATTTTTTTTCTGAACCTGTATAACAGAGGTGCTCCAACTTTTTCTGTAAAGAGACTATTAGTAAATACTTAAGGCTTAGCCGTACATTTTCTGTTGCAATTCCTTGTCTCTGTAGCTTAAAAGTAGCGGTAGACAATATGGAAATGAGTGTGGTTTTGTTCCAGTAAAACTTTAAATTAGGTAGGGGTGCCTGGCTGGCATAGTCAGGCGACTGACTCTTGGTTTTTGCTCAGGTCAAGTCATGATCTCAGGGTTGTGAGATCAAGCCCTGTGTCTGCTTGAGACTCTTTCCCTCTCTCCCTGCCCAGAGTCTGCTTGAGACTCTATCCCTCTCTCCCTGCCACCCCCCCGACCCCTGCTCACTTTCTCTCAAATAAAGAAATCTTTAAAAAATTTTTTTTAAATTAGGTAGCAGGCCAGTATGGGCCATGGGCCCATTGCAGGGAATTTAAATAGTAGTAAGTACTGCTAGTTATCTTGTATTGTCCCTTTTAAATTTAAGCTCTTGGCAAACCACTTCTTTCACTTCTTTCTCTCCTCCATATCCCTTAGTACAATCAATGCCTTACCCCAGGCAAATTACAATGTTATCTATTATCCCTTTGATTCTAGTCTAGTAATAAAAGTTGTTTCCATTCCTGGGGCACTTTAAGATTTAGAAAGTGCTTGGACATAGGTTTCTTACCTGATTCTCACAACAATGTCAGAAGAAGGAAGATAGGTTAGATGTATTCACCCGTGTTACAGACCATATAACTGAGGCTCAGAATGGCTAGTGAATTTTTCAAGTTTAAATTGTCTACTAAATGCAGAGCAAGATTTGGGTCTTCTTTCTCTTGTAGTGAACTGTATCTTTAACTTTCTAAAAATAGAAGAAGCTCACTTTTTAAATCTGTCTTTCGCTCAAGCTGTTCAATATTCTGCAGTATTCCTCCTTTTCTTAGATTCTTAGCTAAATTTTCTATTGAGTTACACATACTCAGTTTAAGGTTTAGTATTTAAGTATTCCTATTCTTTTGGCACAGAGGAGGGTCATTTCTGTTCTCAGGAGACAGATCTGAGTTAGAATTAGAAGCAGATTTTTTTTTTTTTTCAAGCTCACAGATAAAGTCATTCCCTTTGTTCAGTTTCTCAGAGCAGAACCTGGCCTTTCTTTCTTTCTTTCTTTCTTTTTTTTTTTTTTTTAAGATTTTATTTATTTGTTTGACAGAAAGAAAGAGACATCACAAGTAGGCAGAGCAGCAGACAGAGAGAGAGGAGGAAGCAGGCTCCCTGTTGAGCAGAGAGCCTGATGCGGGGCTCGCTCCTAGGACCCTGAGACCATGACCTGAGCCGAAGGCAGAGGCTTAACCCACTGAGCCACCCAGGCACTCCCCAGAACCTGGTCTTTCATGGTCTCTGTACTGAACCTTCAGAATATAAGTCTGTAGTATTGCTTTGGCTACGTAGGACTTGTATATTTCTACTTGCATGCTCAGTGTTATCCTTGCTTTCCTCTTCTACAGAAATGGATTTTATCTTTCGAAATCCTGCAAGTAGTAGTTGGATACATATATACATACATACATTTCATTTAGCTGTAAAATTCTTGATATGTATGCTTTATTTAAAATAAAGTTATACCTCAATTAAAAAAAAAACAACAACAACCCACCTCCTACCTCTTCTAAGACTTTCCCAACCTCTCCAGCCTACTTCTTTTCTCATTTATACATAGCTTTAGAAAATTGTAACCAATATTGTCTAATGGCATTAGGACTTTGGAGTCAAATCTGCTGGGGTCTGAATCTCAGCATTGTCACTTAACTTCTCTGTACCTCAGTATGTTCTTCTGTAAAGTGCACACAATTACAGTACATACTTCCTAGCGTTGTGAAAATTAATGAGGTAATATATGGAAAGCACTTAGGATAGTGTCTGGTATATGATGAGTTTTCAAATGTTAACTGCTATTACCAAATTCTGGATTGAGTCTTAGTTGCTTTCATACACTGCCTTAGCTGATGCTTCATTACAAGTCTACCATTCCTGAGGCTATTGTGGGGGATGATACTTGCATGACTAATATTAGGTGCAGTGTCCTGCTGGGTATGTTTAATGCCCTACACTTTGATTCTCTGTAGAGTTCTTATTTCATAATTAATCTGATTGTATGTATTTTACAAATAAATGTGTGCCAGAATTTCAAGGAAAATGGCACACATGGTACCGTATTACTTATTATATTAGTTTTTATTAGTTTATTATATTAATACTCAGTATTAGTTTATTGTACTAGTTTTTATTTAAGGAGGAGACTTGGTTTTACAGAAAGAACCATATTCTGGTTGGAAGTCAAGAGATCTGGATTTCAGTATTGATTTGGCCACTGATTATTATTACATCATTGGGCAGCTCAGCCCCCTGTGCTAATCTGGAAAATGGCAGAATGATGATATCTACTATCCTTTTCCATGCTAATATTTTTATTCTCATACATATGTGAGAACATAGTTACTCAGTGTAATCATTCCTGTGAAGTAATGGTAAGTGATTTTCTTGCTACAGGTGATTGCTTTATATTAAAAATTAAGTATTGCTTCTTCTGTTTTCAGCTTCGGGCTCAGAATCAGGTCCTGAAAAAAGGTGTTGTGGATGAACAAGCGAATTCAGCTGCTTTAAAGGTATGAAACAGGATATTTGTATTGTGAGGGTTAAGTTAGTGTTTGGTGATACTCAAAGCAAGAAGTCAGCTAGTTTTCTGTGTTAAAAAGTCCCAACCATGACACTGATTCACTAGGGTTAGGAGAAGGTAATAAAGTTTTTTGGGTTTAACTTTTTTACTTCCTTAGGTATGAATGTGATGCACTTTGATTTCCTTAGCTAAAAATCACAAAAAAGAATTATATGACTTTACCTCCTGCATTTCCTCACAGCCTCTCTTTAGCTAAATTCATGGGGATTAATGGAGTTTCTTATCTGTCTTCATCACTAGACAGCACTCTGACGGTGTCATATTCATATTTATATGCTCAGCATTCAGCAGATGGTTGTCCCCTAATGAATGAATTAGAAAGTGGGAATCATTTAGTGCATTAATTTTGCTTTTGGATTGAGCTATTTAATAGTAATAACCTGTGTAAATCAGGTTACTCTGTTTGAGTGATACATTTTATCATCAACATTTACTAACTGAGAGGAGAAATACGATAGGAATTGCAGAAATTTGTTTCTACCTTATACTGGTAGGCATGTCATAAATACTGTTTGTGATATTTTTAATTAGATAAATTAACTCTAGGATATAGATTTTGTCTTGGCCTGTTTCCATTAAATATACTGTTTATGTCATTCCTCACCCTCTGCCTTGCTCCCTGTTGAGACAAAAGGGATTAGGATTCCCTTTAATCATATCTCTTTCTGGAATAGCCCCTAACCAGTGACCTTTCCAGGGTGATTCCACTCAAGTAACCCAGAAATATGTCCTTTTACTTAGCCAGTGTTGCACCCTCACCCCCCAGAGAACTGTGTCTTGAAAGTGCCCCCCACTCAGGTGCTGTTGCACAGACTTGGGGCTGAGGCAGCTCAGAACACCGTGCCCATACTTCCAAAGCTCCTAGTGCCCAAACCAAGATTATTAAAAATAAGCTTACTTAGAGTCAGGATTTCTTAGTCAAGTTATTATTTAGCCTAAATCATTGAAGAAATAATCGTTATCTCTTAACGATGTTTAAAACCTATGACTGGGAAAGGTATTTCCTAGTGTGTCTTAGTAGCCCACACTGGGCATGTGATAGCATCCCGTTGCTGGTTGTGTTTGATTAACTCTGCGATGGTGGCAATGGTGGTGACATTGGTGACGGCAGGTTCTATTTATTGAGCTCTCACTCTGTCAGGTATTGTGCCAACCACAATTATATCCCCTCTTGTCAGTTGGTCTTCACACGAGTCTGTGAGGGCAGATAACATTATCATCGTCCCTACTGCAGAAACTAGGTTTTACAGAGAGGTTGAGAGAGCTGTCTTCTGAAAACAGTGATTGGTTAATGGACCTGGAGCATTAGTCAGCTGGGATGAATTATAAGGATGTAAAGAAATTACTCTTTGTTTTATTATTCATTGAAGTGGTCATTACAGTTCTAGTAAGAATGGCAATTTGCTGGTTTGGGTCAATGGGAACAATTGGGATATGTTCTGTTAAAACAGGCTTTTGATTGGGTTTGTCTCTTCAGTGAGTTGTTGGACATAGTAAGCATTCATTGATTTGGATTTCTTTAATTTGAAATACATGTTGATTTGGATATAGGCTGGGTCTAAATTTACTGTTCAGCTCTAAGCAAAAATTAAGGGCTTACTAAAAAACAATAGAAAAGAAAACTGTTTCTCTACTTAATGGAAACATTTTTCTATCCTTCTGGCTGCTCTCAACTTGTGGATAATGTCAGTGGCTTGCTGACACCAGTCTTTGCCTTTTAGGTTGCTTTTCAGTATACTTCTATCACTTTGTCATTAAAGCTTACCTCATCTTAGCTTTGCAGTGATTTTTCAGTGAAAGTAATGTAACTACACTTCTTTAAATATACAGTAGTATATAGTCATCTGGTTTGATTATCAGTGAACACAAAGTTGTCACAATATCATAAGTAAAATATAGTAAGAATAATATATTTCTTAAAAATAGAGCAAAACTAAGTATTTCTCTAGTTTCCCACTTTCTTACCTCATTATAGTGTAAATGGTACAAAATGGGCAATAGGAACACCAAAGAAATACAAACAATTATAAGAACATACTATGAGCAACTCTATGCCAACAAATTTGACAATCTGGAAGAAATGGATGCATTCCTAGAGACATATAAATTACCACAACTGAACCAGGAAGAAATAGAAAACCTGAACAGACCCAGAATCAGTAAGGAGATTGAAACAGTCATCAAAAATCTCCAGACAAACAAAAGCCCAGGGCCAAACGGCTTCCCAGGGGAATTCTACCAAACATTGAAAGAAGAATTAATTCCTATTCTCCTGAAACTGTTCCAAAAAATAGAAATGGAAGGAAAACTTCCAAACTCATTTTATGAGGCCAGCATCACCTTGATCCCAAAACCAGACAAGGATCCCATCAAAAAAGAGAATTACAGACCAATATCCTTGATGAACACAGATGC